>JBCAUA010055729.1:0-25465 GCA_038406235.1 Peronia verruculata
AACTGTTTAATTCGCCTAAGAACCCGTCCGCCTAAGAGCCCCCTTTTTTTTGTCTCCCGACGACCGGTTTTTTAGGTGGAGACCACTGTATTAGCAAATTAATTTCTTTTTTTTTTTTGACTCATCAATTGTTTTGGACTCACTTATGAGAAGTTTTGCTTTTTTTTTTTTTTCATGCTCAGTCAATTGTGGCTCTGCCACCTTTGAAGCTATCGCCCAGGTTGTCCTGCGAGTCCACCAATTGCTGGAAGAGAAGAATGATCACAATGGACGCAATATGTTGCTGGCTGCCTACATCCAGTACTGTGTCAGCATTCCCATGTTGGGATTGGTACATCAAGGTGAGTTCGTCTTCGCTAGCTCTGTTATGTTATTTGTAATCAGCACTGCTACTTGTAGAGTTGACTCTGTTACTTGTACATGTCCAGTTATGTGATATCCCAGTTACTTGTCAGCGATGTTACAAGTAATTGGATGTCTTAAGCTGATTGTGTGGGTGGCCAGAATTGGAATCTGAGCTTCTGGGTTCAAATCCTGACAGGTCCTGATATTTTGTCTTTGCAAGAGACAGTGTCACACATTTCATGATTCGGCCAAGACTAGAATGAATATCTGACCATAGATGATGAATGATATTGTTAGATGATAATGTTTAAAGCACCTAATAGGCAATCACTTTGTATGGGTATGATTCCATGAAGCTGAGAACAGCAGGATGTGTCTCTTTGGGTTTGTCAGGGTAATGATAAATTGTATAGCACTTGAGCTTGTACACTATGTGGGAATAAGGGCTATATTAATGCTCTTTTTATTATTATTATTACTTGTGATGTCAGCTGCATCTCTAGTATCAGTTCTTATTACTTGTACTATCAGCTCAGGGCCCTTGAATGGATATTTGTGTTACTTGTAAAGTCAACTCTGTAATCTGTATACATCCAGGACTGTGTCAGCTTTCCCAGCATGGGAACTGATTCACCTGAATGAGTTTGTACTGAGACTGGATCAGCTCTGTCATGTCTTTAGATTTATGTTGCTGTGATTCCAGTGAGATCCTCAAAAGTAATCATTATTGAGGGTATTATAAAAGCATATTCAAGTCCAGCAGAATAGTTAATTTGCGAGAATGTGAAATTTCAGAAAGCAAGCTAGCAAGTTAGTTATTATAAGCCATTTTGACTTCACCCAAATTTACATCTTTTTGACAAGAGCAATAGGTATAAAACGTTGTAAAGAAAGAAAAAGTTACATTTTTATCTTATTATTTGAAGCATGAGTTACAAAAAAATTCTGAAATATTCATATGATGAATACATTTTTTTTAAAATAATGTTTGTATTTTACATGTGACAAATAATGGGCTACAATATTGTTTTCCTTCCTTATTATGCTTGTCCTATACCCCTTGGACTTGGCAAAGGGAAGTAACATATTGGAATGGTAAAAACAAACTCATTGTTTTATAAAAGGAGCCATATTTGATGTTTTCTGTGTTAACTCTTGCAGATTGTGTGAATAGTCTATAAATATGAAAAAGTTTGCAGCAGTTGAGCTGCCATGGCATGGAAACACAGAACATCCTTCATGTATAACTTTGTATCCAGATAAACATGTTTTGACTGAAAGATTTGGTGATGTTTTTCTACATAGGATCCTCCCCCAACATAGGCAGTCCCCACTCTCAAGGCTATGCCACTTTGGGTCGTCCCTCTTCCCTCCCTGTCTCCAAAACCAACTACCCACGCAGCTCCAGCAATCCAGATCTGGCAGGCAGCACTCCGACATCACCTGACATGGAATTCTCAACTTTCACAGGTAAAGGTGACAACTAACAAATCTAAAATTTTTTCCTTCTTAGCTCAAGTAAATGTTTTATATATTGATTCTTTCGTCAACTTCTTTTTTTTTTTTTTTTTATGTGAGCCTTTATGAACAAATTTGGATGAATTTGATTATTTTTAAATTCAGTTTTACTTTGCATTCATTTTGTAAAAGTTAATGAATATTAATCTTTTCCCCCTCATTTGTTTTAAATGCTTTAGATATTGATTACTTTGTTAGTTTATTTAATCATCTTTAACCTATAATTTACAAGAGCTTTATGAACTGATTTAACTCAGTTGGAATATTTTATCAGTTTGTGATAGTGTTTCCAAATTCCGCTTAATTCAGTGGAACAATCTGTTTGTGCATATTTTGAAAACGTGAAAGGCTGATGTCAAATTGATTCTAGTTCAGTCTCTTTAGTTTAAAACTGTTAGTCTATCAAAAAATTGAATGTATTCCCAACCTGCCTACAAAAAGAATTATCTTTATATCAGTTTTTTTTTTTTCGGTAAGTAAAGAAATTGAGTGTGGAAAACTGGGGATATTTCTTAGTGTGCATTTCCATATTACACTAATTTATTGCTTTCTAGCTGCTGAGAATATTGATATCTCCATTGGGTTTGTTGAATTATTAATTCATTGCAGAGGTCTTGGAAGCTGTTCTGTATGTGACAAGCACTGTATAAATGCAATCACTTGTTATATTATTATTTATTTATTATTATTACTATTATTATTGTTACTATTTTTTATTGTTATGATTGAACTGATCCTCAGGTCGACAGTTGGACAGGTCAGGCAGCATGAAATCCGATGATCCCAACCAGCCCATGCCTAAGATGCGTGGAAAGAAGGTTTGTGCTGTCTCATATCTAAAATTATATCATTTATTATTTGGCACAGAGATGGCAACTGAAGTCTATACAGTCAGTATATAAAGCAACTTTCTTGTGTTGAAAAATCAAGGAATTTCAAATATTAGGGAA
This sequence comes from Peronia verruculata, assembly GCA_038406235.1. Taxonomy (NCBI): domain Eukaryota; kingdom Metazoa; phylum Mollusca; class Gastropoda; order Systellommatophora; family Onchidiidae; genus Peronia; species Peronia verruculata. The sequence continues at coordinate 2,814 of JBCAUA010055729.1, forward strand.
AGAAAGAGTGCATCTGTCATTGGGAGGCATGGAAAAACATGATTTTGAAGAGAACAGGGGAGAGAAAATTATGTACTGTAGGACGTTTGATGAGTTAAATATTGATGTGTGTCTATGTTGGGATGAAAGAAGGTTTTTTAGAAGAGGGCAAAGGATATCAAGATGAGGATTATTGAAATACCTCTGTGATTTAATCAGTAATTGATATGTGACAAATAGTTTTATTTCATTTGAAACCTCCTGTTGTTTTGTTTACCTGAAGTTTGGAACTACTTGAGTCCATTACTCAATGGTCATGAGGAATCAATATAGTGCTTTGATCAACAATTTAATGTGTAGGGAGAGAACAGCAGTAGTTCAATCTGCTACTTTACAACCACGCTGAATTATGACGGAGTGAAACAGTGAAACTTATGCTCATGCTATTACTTGATATGGTTGTGTCACCTCTAATTGATGCCTCATACTTTGTCTTGTGATGTAGCTTCTGCATGAAGAGCTGGCAGTTCTGTGGGTGATGTCCAGTGGTTCCATGAGAGAGCTGGCCCTGGCTAATGCCTGGTTCTTCTTTGAGCTCATGGTGAGTAGCACAGCAGACATAGCAAAGTAGTTCAAGATACATCCATCTGGGTTATCTCTTTATAACTGTAGAGGGTTTTTTTTTTTTTTTTGTCTTAGATATTAGGCTTTTAGTTTCATGCTCTAAGATAAAGTTTCAGTTGTGAACCTTTGTAAATGTTCAGTAGTTATTTTAAATAAATAGTTATTTCACATTTTCGTAATAGTTGTTATTGCTGTTTTTCAAATGCACGGCCTCATGCCATAGGAATCATAGGCTGGAGTATATTACTCAAGCTTGTACCAGCATACCTTTTTTTTTCATTGGGTCACTGTAATTCATGAAGATGTTTGTCTGTTAAAGCCAAAGTCATAGGGCCATTGGCCAAAGCATAAAAGTCAGATCCATACCAGGAGAGCATAATTCCTTTTACTTTCTTATTTTTTTTTTGTACATTTGTATATGCGTGGCTTCGAGTTCTGTTGGTCTGTGTTCTCCAGGTAAAAGCTATGGCTGAGCATTTAGATCAAGTGGACAAGCTGTGTGCTCCACGACAAATGCGTTTCCCATCTCATTTCCATGATGATGTGGATAAGTTAGTGACTGATGTTATCAAAGACATCGCAGACAGATACATCAAGGTATCAAGTTATGTTGAATTCATTCATGTCCCAAACAATAAGATTATTATAAATACATTGTTAAAGAGATAAGTTAAATTCATGCTATTCAAAATAATTAGGGGCTTGTCTATTTGATTTCAGAATTACAGATTATATGGTTTCCTATTATAATTTGGCACTGTATTCCATGAAATGCTGGATAGTTGTTTCATTGTAGGTTTCTCAAGGATATTTTAGAGAAAGCATACTTTATGATTAAATATGAGCAAGATTTTTGACACCACTCTAGTAGTAACATAAGAATTATTCACTACTCTGAATTCACCTAAGAATTATTTACTACTCATCAGAATTGTTCACACCATCATATCAATCCTGTAGACAATAATGGTTTTGTGTTCAACTCATGAGTCTCACATTTGTTTGCCAGGAACCCCCATTGACCAAGGCCTTGAACACCAGCCTGGCCTTTTTCCTGCATGATTTGCTATCCCTCATGGACCGAGGTTTTGTTTTCGCCCAGATTCGACAGTATTGTGCAACAGTAAGTTGTCCAGGCATGGAAACCTGATTTTTTTTTTTTTTTTTTTCCTAGAATGCAAAATTATTATTCCACCTCGAGTGGCCAAGGAATGTTCGGGATGTCACCAAGAGAAGGATAAAAGTTGAGAACTATACTACATTCAGCTTGTGCTATATTAAGGTGTCTTCACAGAGTGGGAGAACATTATTGAGGGGTTAATGAGAAATTTCATGAGATGAATCAGTTTCTGTGAACAGAAAAAAAACAAACAAACAAATAACATTTATATTACATATATCCAGTCCGAGAAAGGTGTATTTGTACGTAGAACATATCAAAGATTTTATCAGCTTTGAAGGATTAGTTATAGCATGTGATGGTCGCAGGGGGAAACGATTTTGTTTGCTGTAGTCTTTACAAGAGCTATGACTTGTTTTGAGACAGGAAAAAGAAGAGATTGAACTCTGGTGAGCATCTGATAGAGAAAAATTAGTGGGAAGATCATTTTTTTTTTTTTTTTGGTTAAATTTCTAACAAGATAGTTGTTTTACCTGTCATACAAGAGCATGTGTAAAGGCATTGTTTTTTTTTTTTTTGTGCAGATGCAAAGATTACATCAAAATCATTGAGTGAAGTGGTTAGTCTTCCAACCTATATAGATTTTGTTGTACTGTTTTGTTTCATTGTCATTGTCTTTTTTATTCCATCCACTAGATGTCCTATAAGATCAAGCAGCTCTCAGACGCCACAAGCCTGATGCTTCTGCGACTCGATTTCCTTCGCATTGTGTGCAGTCATGAGCACTTCCTGCCTCTCAACCTGCCCTTTGGCACCCCACTAACTCCTAGTGGTCTCCACTCCCCAACAAGCAGTATCAGTTCACGCAGTTCAGTCACATCCAGCACCACACTGGTAATATCTCTTATTTCTCCACGTTTGTCTCATCATATATACCCGTGTCTCTCTCTACATATACGAATACGAATAGTCTATTTGTCCACTAGGGTTCTACACTTCGACCAGTGCAGAAAACAATTGAAACAAAAATATGTGAAGAATACACAACACAAAGATACATTAAGAATTTCCATATGCATACCTTGTATACTTCCATACTTATTACACATGTATCACACCAGAGTCACGCATATAGAAGTTTCGGTCACACAGCGAACAACCACCTTCGTCCAGTGATATCGTCTGTCCAGCCAATTGTACCAACTCCAACAACTCAGTAATATCCAGCATTTCATTGTAACATCTCTCTCCTCACAGCATAACTGTCTCATCTCCTAAACCATGACTCATCTAGTACACCTTCCCTTTTTCCCTGTCTAAGCCATAGAGCCACAATGATATACATCATTTTCCAACCAGGACTTTTGAGTTCCCAGAGTTCTGTCATGTCTAGTCTGTAACACAAGGATCCAAACCAGTGGATCACAACTTGCTTGGAGGCTGCAAAGTCTTGGCAAGGGATCCCATAGACTTGCTAGAAGTAGCTGGAGATAGAATTCCACTAGCTGTGCTGAATAGCTGTTGAAACCTGTGTTGGTGTCATTGAAAAACTGTTGCTTCATCAGTATCTCATCATATCTGAACATTCTGACAATGGAGGTTTTACCTATTTACCCTTCAGGTGGATTGGTCCCGGGCCAACTTCTTCACCCTGAGCTCTCATTTTCGCAGACAGCATTACCTTGTGGGCCTGGTCCTCTCTGATCTGTCAGCTTCATTCGATGCCAGGTATAGCAGGGTCATTTTTTTTTTTTTTTTTAAATTGTTTTATTATATATTCAGTTGTTTTGGTGGTTGTTTTTTTTTTTTTAATTGTCAGGAATTGAAAAGCATTACTCCATGGATAAAGGAAATAGTAAGTTGCCAGAAAACATGCATTCATTTCAATGGCAGACTTAATCCCCAATTTTAGTGGAGTTGAGTAAATTGTAATAGATTTTTTATTTTCATTCAAAATAAGTTTGATATGAAATCTAGCATAATTATACAAGAAAAAGCAATGTTGATTATCGTCCCCGAAGTTCTTTAAACACAAGACCACAGCAACAAATTTTACAGGAATACTAGAAAACTTAATATTTATTAAGTTTCCTATGTCTCTCGTACAAAATTTTCCAGACTTGTGTGCTCAGAGAATTTGAGGGATGTAATGCTGTATTTAGTGATGGTGATTTATTTCTGGCTTGAGCACAAAATATGAAGTAATACAGAAGGAAACAATGACTATGTTGTGTTTTTGCAAAACCCAGTCTCTGCATAGAGCTTTTTATTAAATTCAGTAACTGTACGAAGCCAGCATATCATACTTTATTCATTTTTTTTTTTTCAGCTACTCTCTAATTTTAAATTTAGCATAAGTGCAAGAGGAAATTCAGTGTTGATTATCGTCATTGAAATTCTCTCTGAATGCGCAAGTCCTCAGTGACATATTTTACAGATAAATTTGAACTCGTGTTATTGCAGCAACCCTGTGATCCATCAGAGAGCCATCAGTGTTATCCGCAATATCCTGTACAACCATGACCTGGACATTCGCTATACAGATCCAGAGGTCAAGAGTCGCCTAGCTGCCCTATATCTACCACTACTGTCCATTGTGATGGAGGCCTTGCCTCAGCTGCATGACCCAGGACTGGAGAGCAAGATCAAGGTGAGCCATCAAACATTGGTACAACGTTTGTATTATCTGTGGTTATTTATGCATCCTCTGGGAAGAGGTCAGTCTTCATGTTCTGCCAAGATACCATTTACCTTTTACTTTGAAAGTATGATCAATTTAAAGAACAACATTGTAATCGAGTCTTGTTCAGCTAGTCTACTGATAATCTCAGTGAACTGATGAAATGGGATTTTATTGTCTTGGTTTTGGTTTTGTTGTTGTTTTTCAGTGGTTGGCACAAGCAAGTCTGGCCATTGTAAAGATATTCTTTTTTAAATCTTGATCAGTGAATCTTGAATTTCGTACAATATCGATTCAAAGATAATGCCCTTGATGAAAGAATTTTTAAAATTTTATTTTTAAGAGATTCACCTAACAAATATCACACCGATGCTGCTGATTTTATTAATTTGCCTTGCCTGACAGCCTTGTAATGAAAAAAAAAAAAAAAGCTCTTCTTGATTGTCAGTAACTTCTTTGCTAGCTGCTGACTTTATTTTTCTGGGATGATTAGCTTACTGGGGAACTGGATAGGTGTTTCAGTTCCTTCTAACTCTGCAAGAACACATGAACATTGTTCCCATTGCCTGGGAAATGTCATGACATCTGTGTAACTATTAAGATTCTACTATAAATTTTCTCTCTTTTCTTTGGTTCTAGGGTGTTGGCACAATGGCTTTTGATGAGGAAGGAGACAAGATCAACCAGCGTATTGCCATGGCTATTGCAGGCTCTAATGTTGTCAGCCGCATCCACTCCTCCAGCATCTCTCAAGCTCAGGCCTATGAGGACAGTGTTGACGGCAGCAGGGTCAGTGAATTCTGGTTTTTATGTGTTAGAACATTTCTTCATCATTTTCAGCACAGATCCAAGTAGGGATTATGTCACAAACTTAATGAGTTGAGTGGACAATGTTTTCTTCCTCCTTTTCACTCCATGCTCCTTTTTTTTTTTTTTTTTATGGCAGTGTGGTTTTAGTCTGCAACATTTAGTTAAAGAATCAGTGGCAGCGATACTTTGGATTTTCTGCCAGAGTCTGTTATGTTTTTGTTTCAGCATATGCTTCCTTCTTTTTTCATTTTGGTTATTTCCTGATCACCTGGAGGATCAAGTGTACTGAAGGGGAGAAGAAAACAGAGGAGGGGTGAAAAAAAAAAAATCAAGAGTGGATTGGGTGGTAAATGTATGGCATATGTATTTTTATATGATCTACTACCAATATTAATAATCATTATAAGTAGCAAAGTTTAGCATTTCTTTTCAGATTTATTCTATAAGATATCTCTAAAGTGTGGACACATGGGAGATGTCACTGGCTATCACTTTTTTTTGTGTGTGAAGAAAATGATCAGGTTTATATGTATCTGTCAAAGGACATGGAATTTTGCATCATAAATGGTGGCAATCATATTGAATGTCTTTTCTACCATAACTTCAATTAAATAGATGTTTTTTGTAGTTGTACACCCTACACAAATTAAACCACGACACATGTTCATGGCTGCCAAATGCAGTATGCTGAATTAAGCTTCTTTTTTTTTTTTCTGCATAATTATGCTTTAGTGTAGTGATTTTTGGATTCAGTCTCAAGCAACATGAACGTTCAGTTTTCTTCAACTTTCTGAGTTTAGAAAAGCACTCTGTGCTGAGCAGTTGGCATGCTGTAATTTTATATCATTTCCAAATTGCAGAATCGCAAGACACCTCTGAGCCTGGAATCCACCCGCAGTCTCTTGCTGTGCTTCCTGTGGGTACTAAAAAATGCCAAACAATCCTTGCTGAAATCCTGGTGGTCTGAGCTGCCCATGGCCAAGCTGGCAAATCTATTAGAAGTTCTTTTTCTGGCCGTTTCAAACTTTGAGTACAAGGTAAGTGATATTTTCTGTTATGTTAGTTTCTGGACAAAATAAAAACTTATTTACACTTATACATGAGCTAATCAATCAGTCATTGATAATCTGTATGGGCATGAAATTTTGAGCAATATATGGAATATAGTTGTAAAAGTATGCATTTTCATAAGGATTTAGAATAATTTTTTTCTCAGAAAGAAAATGAAACTTTTATGATGCTCATTATGACAACTGATTTTCTGTATTCTCCCACAATCGTGTAAGTCCAAACTGGTCCCACTAATTTGCTCTAATCATCCTGAATTGTGGAAGAAAGATTCTTTCTAATGAGCAGTTTTCTATCTGATGAGCAGTTGGATGATAATGTAGTAACGACTTGTTCTGCATCCTTCCAATTTACAATCAAATGTGATCTTTAGAGGAAGTGTCTTTACTGCTAGATGAGAAAAGATAAACTAGGTTTCACATGGTCTCATAAAAACCCAAACAACAAGATTTTCAAAGAGAGATAAAATATGTACAATTTTGTTTTTGAATGATGACCAAACTGGAGATGACCAGATCCATTCATTGGATGGATGTCTAGATTTCCAAAGCACGTGTGTGATATTTAACCTGCAAGTTTGTTTGATATGTGGAATGGAAATCCAATCAACCTGCCCATGCTTGCATCTGATTCACGTGTTGTATGTCTCTGTGTCATTTTGGTTGTTTTGTCTCTGATTATGGTCTGTCGAGGAAGGAATGACAAGACTGTTTAGCGATTATGCTAAAAATTAAAAAACTTTCTAGTATCAACATCCAACTCGTCGTCTGTGGCAGTTGGCACACGAGAGAAATCGTGTGTTAAAAATGCTCACCTGCGGCATGAGGAAACTTCTGTAATAGTTTGAAAAACAGCACATATTTTACAGCATGGAGCACTATGTAATATTCTCTTTATTAGTTGGATTTCTATCTAAAAGTGGTGAGAATTTCCTAGCCTGAAAGGATACCAAGATTTTTTTTAAAAAAAACCTTTTTGTATGTAAATTCAGCCACATATTTAATGTCCCAACTGTAACAAGTTTAGCATTTTTGTTCAGTAGACCATGAACTTTAGAAAACACACTATCTTTTCACTGACAGATTGTTTGCTCTGAGCATGGACTAAATGTTGACATGCTGTTTTTAGAGGAGATGATATTTACATGGAGTAGTGGATGTTGTTTTACAAATATTTTCCCCCTCCTCCCTGCTCAGTATGGAGTGATATGTAGTATTATTTTGCTTATCTGTGTGTTTGTTAGTGTGTTTGTTTGTATGTTTGAGAGTGGGATTGAACCACGCATTCGCATGACCTGCTGGTTTGTCTAACTCATTTTGTTTATTTGGATGCATTGTCAACATAAAGGCCTCAAAAACCAGGGTGAGATTTTGTTTTGTATTTGTGTTTACAGTCAAGCAGTTTAGGTACCTGAGATTCATATTTGACCTGAGAAAGTCTAACTTGTACCACTATCATTATCATGAAAAAATTGCAGCTTAAACACTTTTGTGTGAAAATTATCTGAATTTTGACATTGCCTGAATTCTTATTTTATGAATTTTGATTGATGCAGTCAAAACAATAATAGAGGCACCTGAAGCAGTTTTGGGCTTTCAAAGGTCTAATTGTTAAATTAATTATTCTCTTCTCTTTGCTTTTAAATTTTTAACTAATGATTTAGGATAGTATAACATAACAAGTGTAGTTTTTGACCATTTCCCACACACAGTTACTGTGACATCAAGACATCTTTACTAGTATTGCAACTGACTGTTATTTTATAGTTGTACAAAGTAATTATTGGAAACTATTCAACAACAAGACTAGATAAAGAAGGCCCGGTTGATGTATGTATGTATGTATGTATGTATATGTGTGTATTGTATAACAATATGCTTTGATGTTGAAGATGTGCTGATTCTCATGAACTTTAACCCTGGCTTTGTTGTGGTGATGCTCAATCTTGGTTGATAGTTTGCCGAAATAACCATGGATACAGCAAATATTTTGATCTAGTTTTTGCTAAGTTTTTCAGATCACTCTGTAATAATCACATAATCAGGTCCACTCATGTATATAATGGGAGTGTTGTTCCTCTAACTGAACCTACTATGGGGGACTATCAGAGCAATTTGCTGAGATAAATGTGGATACAGCAAATTTATAACTGTTATGTGTATCAAATCATGGTGTAAATGTCATAAGGTCCAATCATATACAGTGGGATTGTTTTTTTCTTCCACTTTACTTATATCCAGCCTGTTAACCTCAAGTGTAGAGGGAGCTGTAAAATTATGCGTCTTTGGTTCTTTTTGCATTATCTTTTTTTTTCTTTACTTTCTGTACTTTATTCTTCCCGTTAATGGTATATTACTTGGTTGTATTCTTTAACTGTTTAGAATACTTTCTTTTTTTTTTCTTTTGTTTGGACTTAGCATTGAGTACAAGTTTATTCATTTTTAATAGAGTTTGTAACAAAAACTAATTCTGAAGTATATCTGCACATATCAGTAGGTCTTTCTTTTTTTTTTTTGACAGGCTACCAAGATGATATGAGTTGCCATATTTCTAACTTTTTATGAAAAAAATTATTTTACTTGCAATTTGTTGATACAAGTTCTTATTCACTATTGTTGTTTAATGTTTTTATTCTGATTAATTTGTTGTCAGTACACAAAACTGCCCTTTTTTGATCCACACTTTCATTGCAAAGAATTATCTAATCTGTAAAAATGTGAAGTATTCCAGGATTGCTTAAAACACCAGTATACAAGATAGCACATAGGAATATCAGGAAGACAGCCCTTATTTTACATAATAAGTATATATATTTGTTCAGTTCATTAAAGTACTTACACCCTAGATGATTTGTTTACTGTCAGACAGTACAATAATTTTCTGTGTTAGAAAAGTACTAAAACATTGAAAAAGATCGCTCTTGTCCTATTTATCTAGAGCTCCTTCTTTCTCTGTTTTATATCACTAGTGATTTTGCCTGAGGTTATATAAAGCAAAATTTTGACTTTTCAACCACAAGTAGCATCTCTTCAAGAATTGTATCACTGTGTCCCTGTATTCTTTGTTCTTCTTCAGAGTATTTTTCATTTTTTTTTTTTTTTAAATATGTATTATATGCCCTCTAGTTGTATAGACATTTTTGTACCAGCCAAACAATATGTATTATTAGCTTATACTAGCCCTTATGACTGGGAGGGGATTAGACACAGAGAGAGAGAAGGCCAAATTAAAAATGGATAGAGATTTTGATCAGACTGTTAAGGACAATATTTGCTGTTACTGTGGCTCTGAATTTGTCTCTTGTAGTTTTCTGTTTGTTACTTTTCATTTCATAGACTGATTGATTTTTGGTCCCACAAGCACCGTTGTGTTACACCAGTAGTCAACTCTCCGCTTCACCATTTGCCAATAGTGGACATGATGGAATGTGTGTTGTGCCTAGAGTTCAGTTGTGAATGGTTTCATCCGCATGATCCATGAGCACGTTGAGTGTGAAATGTATTATTCCTTTCCCTAACAATGTATGAGATTGAATTTGGAAAGGTGGGGTGTAATGATTTATGCTCTGTGAGTGCCATCAGATATAATTCAATTGCATCTATCAGCATTTTAGTCAGGAACTAAATTATATGTATTGCATTACCATTTGCATAACGGAGGGTTTTTTTTTCCCCCCCAATATAAAAACATTCTTCTTGCTTTTATTTTTCGAAATTGCAGGAGGGATCCATTTTTTTATTTTCCAAGCAAATTTTAGTTTTTTTTTGTTTTTTTTATAACATCATCTTTTTCAATGCTGCTTTTTCTGTCAGTGCAGCAAAGATTTCCGTTAAAAACGTGAGCAACTGACTGATATAGAAAGCAGTATCTCCATCAGTGTGAATAGTAATTTTTACTATGTGTACAGGTCCTTGACAATTCAAATACAGTGGTCTCCACCTAAGAACCCACTCGTCGGGAGACAAAAAAAAAAGTGGGCTCTTAGGGGAATTGAAAAGTTATGCAACTCATCTGATCACAGAATGTCTTTACTATGATTAGTTCATCATTACCGTTAGTTAAAGATTTTATCTATGTGAATATGTACAGCCTTCTTCCCTGTGTGCATGTTATAATAAGATCTAGCAATTCCTGATCTTTCTAGCCATATACATGTAGTTACATCAATACTGCCCAGTGCTTAAACACCGTATAAGATTTCATATAACAGCATCATTATTGAAAGCATGATATATTGTTATGATGTGGAATTATACCATAAGTACTCAGGTATCCTGGTCCAACACCAGGCTCTTAAATGGATTTTCTTATTTGAGAGCGCCCAGAGTGGTTCTTAGAAGGGTAAATTATAAGAGGAAAAATTCTGTTTCGCAGCAGCGGCTGGTTCTTAGGTGGACCAGGTCCTTAGGTGGAGGATTCTTAGGGGGAGACCACTGTATCATGTTTAATATCACATAGAAAGTAGTTGAATATCAGTCATACTTTAAGTTTGATCCCCTATGCGGGAGTGTAGTGCTGTGTCTACAATCCTAGCTGTTTCATTAAGTTTGACATTGCGCTGAGTTCTTAAAGCAGGCAAAAGGAATTACTAATCAGACTTCAAATATGTTTTGTACTATCTTCTGGGCAGCACACATATGGTAGCAGTGAGCTGTTTTACACCAATATTGCCTTATGAACAAGTTTCAGTTTATCAGAGATGTGGTCACAGTCCTTCTGATGGAATTTATTTGAAAAGAGCAAAGTCTCCAGCGCAATTATCGTTTTTTGTTTTTTACAGTGGGGATTGTTTTGCTCTGACCTAGTTACTTACCTTCGACAGATACAAGCATTGAAAAGAAGGGGGAAAAGCACATATTATCTTCTTTTTGCTGAAAATGTTAAATACAAAACAGTTGTCAAAATTGGGATGAAAAGCAGAAACATTTTCCTTAAAGCATGGATTTTTTATTTAGGATTACATATTTACTTTGTGTGATTCAAGCAATGAGCTGAATATTAATTTCTTTTTTGTTTATTGCAATGTTTCTTCAACACTGTCCTTACAGTATCTGACAAAAGAATGTAATAAAACTGGTGTGTCCTATGTGGTAAAAGCCCAATGAAAACTCATCAAGGTTTGTTACTTTACATGGGGAGGGAATTGTGTAATGAAGGCTCTGTGAAAGATTGAGGAAACCATTTCTGGACCTGATGGACAATCACAGTTCACAGAATATGAGCCAAAAAGGGATAAATTTGTGCTGCAAGGCTTGGGTAGATGAAGCATTTTGTGTTGATTGTGTGGTCTGAAACTTGATTTGATGTAACCTTGATTTCCTTTGCTGCCTCTTATGTACTCAGGATTAGACAGTGATTGATTCCCAAATGCCTGACCCCATCTACCATCGTCACATATCAAGATGCATTATAGCTCCCCACAACAGCCCTACCCTCCTCTCCCACCATGCATAACTTTTGCCTGCACCTCAGCTTATTCAACACCATCATCCAACCTATTCCTGACTTTTTTTCTTTTTTTTTTTTTTTTGTGAATTTATCCAACTCATGCAAGAGACATCAAACTGTAGTTTCTTTCACCTAACTTTCCTTTTTGCCTCCAAACAAAAGGAAGGAAAAGCCACATGGCTTTTTTTTTTTTTTTTTACTTTCTCAAAAAGTGGAAACATTTTTTAAAACTTTGACTGAGCCACATGTAATGCAGACGCAGACTTCCCAAAACAAAGGGACTTTTATTTTTTTTTTTTTTCTTTCTGTAATCAAAACATTAAGTAACAGTTATATATCAGTTATAGAGTAAGAAATAGCCTCGCCTTAGAGGGCATAATAGTACTGACAATATATCGATCAGTGAAAAATTTTAAAAAAATATGAACGTGACAGTTTATATAACATATGGCTAGAGGAATAAAACTGTTGAACAATACAAAGGGGCTTTGAACGAATGATATTTGGGATTTAAGTAAGGAGGTGATATGTACCACCTGTGTGGAAAATCACTGGCTTACATATTGATAAACAGAACAGGCTTTTGTTCATTACATAACAGCACAGTCAACTCTGGAATATACACATGCTTAGAAGGATACAAAAAGGTTTTGTGAAAAAAAAATAATAATAAAAATCATTAAAAATCATTCATTGTGAAGAAAATCATTATTTCTCCATTCTCTTCAAATAGACAAGTGCTTGATTTTTTTTGTGGGTACTTGACTTTGGTAGGAAATGATCTAGCCATGACACTTCTGTGCAGAAATATTCACTTCAGAGTGAATTCTTGTGGCTCTATAGTCAGTGAAATCATATTTTTCTCAACATAGCCCCTGTGGTATCCGACTCATTTCGCCTGTATGCCTGACATATGTTTATGGTCCATTGTAGCAGTAACAACAGATTAAGACACTATTCCACAACAAATTTGTCAATTGCATTCTTGGATTCCTTTCTGCATTCATTAAAAACAAAGTAAAAAAAAAGATGTTGAGGGACCAACCACTGTCTTTATATTAATTAAAAAGATTAATTCTGCCAAACAATGTAATGAAAACACATAAAAATTAGCATAGATTCTGAGTAGGAGATAAGAGTATCATAGACCAGAGGGTATAAGATCATGTGCATTTACTGTATGGGAAGTGTGACGGTGACCATGACAAGCTTACCAGAGGGTGGCATCTTTTTTGCATCACAACTTAACTAAACTACTAACATTTTGTTTTTGGCTTTGCATTGTGGAGGTTAATATTTTTATATTTTGTCAGTCATACAAAAGAATGTATCATTCAATAAATTTTCTATAGAAAGGTAATAACTTTTGGAATTTTATTTTGTGGAAATATTTATCATAACGGGTTAGTTTCAAGATTTATTCTTCTTCTCAAACTAGCTTTTCACAATATATTATAAAATCTTTCCATCTATCAATGTAGCCATATGTTATTCATGTATGGGCATCTCTCTTATGTACGTATACAATATTTACATGAAAACATAACTCTACTTTAATATTGTAGGTGAGATGAGCCCACCCTTTAAGATTTTCAACAGTTATAAAAATATACAGTTAAGCCACCTGAAATGTGCTGTCTTAATTTTGAATTGAACAGTTATCAGCATGATCTTAAAAGCAGCACATTATTTTTAACTCTTCATTTTTATCTTCAGAATATGTAAAGACAAATGAGAAAGTATTTCATTAAACAAGTTTGGTAACAGACTTTATCTTGCGGTGCTAAAATGCTCGGCTTTAGTTTGAAGCCTCAGTCATGAATAAAATTTCAAACAGAGGAAATTATAATGAAGATTTTCTGAGAAAAAAATCTTTGCTAGCATGAAATTCTGAGACAGAGCCAGTGTCAGTGAGTTTAATTTTGCAATGGACAAACATCATGTATTTCGTTGAGTTTACTATGATACACCATAAATTGGAACATCTAATAGGAAAGGCTAAAAGTGATGAAGATCATTGACATGATGATGCATCTCTCAGCAGTTCAAGGCACACAGAGGAGGGCCTTTGAAATATCTTGTCAATAACACTTCCTCACATGTTAAAGTTATACATCTATGTCGTATCCATAAACTTTATCCTTCCAAGATATCAGATAATATTGTTTAGACAGCAGTCGGCATACAAATGTTATATAAAACCAGTGCTAGCTTTTTTTACTTTTTCCTGCAGTATTTATTGGCACCCAAGGCAGTAGAATAACTCTTCTACCTCATTTAGGGAGGGTAATGAAACTTATGAACATGAAAAATGGCTGTATATTTTTACACATTGCATTGTACAACAAAATAGGGATAAGTTACTGAAATTTATGTAAATAGAAACACAACTGAATGGTACCTCATTGCCTCAGTTGTAGTTTGATAAACTACAGTATTTGTAATAAGAATTCTTGAGTTTAGTGATAAGTATGCATGGAAATAATTTTGTCATGCAGAATGAAATACTAAACAAATACACCTGCCTGTAAGTATTAGCCAGCCTCAAGATCATTATCAGAGATAAGATTTTATACAAGTAAGTCAGATCCATTACACTTTTGTCATCAGTGAAATAGTCACTCATCTTTAAAAGGCCATCTGCATTCATTGTACGCAACATCTGACCCCAAAATCTTTCATCACGATTAGAAGCACACACTTAATCTCCCTAGAAGGAAAGCTTCTCAGTTCCCATTCAAGTCCCAAAACATCTCTCTTTCAAAGTTGATGCCCACATTTTTTGCCCTCCTGATCCTTCCCCTCACTAGGCCAAATGGGCAATGCCTTGTTTAGAGAAAACTTGGCACAGGACGTGGTCAGACGAGACCCTGGAGGACTACAATGAGCGGGGCGGGGATCGCGGAAGTCCCAGCCCCACCCTGGGACTCCTGACCTCGGGAGCCCGCCCTAAGAGTCACACCCTGCCGAAATCTCAATCCCTGCACGAGCAGCTGTGGGAAGGGATCCAACGCAAGTCAGTGGACTTACTGCGGGGTGGCAGCAATCTCTTGACTCGGACAAACAGCAAAGAGGACCAGCCAGGCCAGCAGGTAGGGGGCTCAGGGCCTGGCATGGTGTCTGGAATGGGAGGGGTTTGAATCCATGGCTGTCTCATGTAGAAACAAAGATTTGAAATGTCTTGGCCCCTTGTAGGTGTCACTGCTTCTTTAGGCTGTAGAAGTTTTGAACTCTTAAAATTGACTTTTTTTGTATATGATTGTTATGTTGAATTTTGTAGAAGGCCATTAAAAAAAAAAGAAGAAAGATAAAAAAAAACTCATATAGAGGGCTCAAATCACAGATTCTCTTCTGGCACTCAATACAAAATTTCTGCATTTTTGAATTTGACATGCGTTCACAAAGATTGTGTAAGGTAAGGTTTTACACTGAGCGATTTACTCAGTCAGTTGTCCAACAGAGGCATTTGTATGCACAAGGCATGCTCCTATACACATTTATATCCAAACACCATCATAGACCTCCCTTCCCACTCTCGGAGACAGAGACAATAGATTGTCCCATATCATTTACTTCTGCATTACTTTACTATCATGCAAGAGCATCATTTTACCAGAGCATCATCAATTTATTCCATCATGACATTGTATTATATTTAGCCGCATGCATTGCTTCATGCACTACATGTATAGTTAGTCAATGTTGCTGTCACTGGTCGCCAAATTGTGAACGGAAGGACCAAAGCAATTTTTTTTTTTTTTTTCTGTTATTGTGAATGAGAGAGGCAAATATTCATAGGCAGGAAATGAGACGAGTTTGTGGTGAAGGAGGCCTTTCAGAATCATTACAATACTTTCCGAATCACATCTTGTTTGAATACTCTCAGAAGATTCCTCATCTATCATTCAAATTCTCAGGCTCTGTACACATTCGAAGGGCTTCATAATTCAGTGATGTTTTAGTGAACACCTCTTGAACCATCTTGAGATACAGATTTAATTTCTTTGTATGGATTTGAAATAAATAAATTTTCATGTTTTACAATTTTTTTTTTTTTTTTTGGATTTGTTTTTGTTAGAAATTTTAATCAGTTGGTTATTGGTTGACTCCGCTGTTGAAGAAAGAAATTAAAGAAAAAGAAGAGTGTCCTTCTGTATGAATAAAAAAAAAAAGATCAAGAAGAGTGTCATTCTGCATGGGAGAACAACTAATGATGCAATATTTCAGTCTGCTGTATGTTGATCAACAAATTTGCTCAAGATAGCGATCTAGTCTTAAGTTTAATGACACTTTTGAACCTATGATGACATGAGAGAGGTCAGGTATTCAGTTCCTTTTTATTTGTATTTCAAAAGCTCTGTACAACATAGGTTCAGTTGTTTGCGTTAGAGGTCTGACATTTTCATAATATGTGTGTATTCATCTGTATATCTGCACAGTGACTGTACGTACAACGGGCATATGTGTTGTGAAACCATATCAGTAGATGTAGCTTTATATATTATGTGGATATGCGTGTTTTTGTTATCATAACTCTTGACACCATGTATGTTGTTGTCTACCAATGACATCATTGTACATACGGGTACGTTGATATTTTTCACACTGTATGTATGTACATATCTACTCCATTTCATTGTTGTATGTTTCCCATCAAATGAAAGTGACACTTTTTGGAAGTATTGTCTTATGTCACCTGTGCAACTGTTTGTTTACTAAAACAGGCTGTACAAAAAAATGAAAGGCAGCAGGAAAAAAACAGAAAAAAAAACTAATAACTAATTCACCATTCAAAATGACATTTTGGTATTATTTTGACCATAAGAAGCTTAATTTTCATAAATACAATTGAAATTTTTTCCAGGAGAAAATTGGGATTGTATGAAGTTCAGATGATTTTTTTTTTAATTTGACTCCTGCCACAGTTTGGCTTTCATTGGTGGAATTACATTTGCACAAATTTCTCAAAACATTGGCACTTAACCCTATGAGTGCCAATGAAAATTGCCAGATTTTTTATTTTTTTTTATGATTATGTTATAACTTTCATTTAGGGACAGACAGTTTATGTTATAGAGATAATACAGTTGAGAGTGCTCCGAGATAACCACCCACAGGAGGCAGAAAGATGAAATAGAATGAACTGGGAATGCCATACCACAACACTTTGTTCTGTTTGGAAGAGAAGTCCAGTGCAGAATGTGGTGGAGTTGACTTTGCGGACTGCAGAGGGCTGTGATCCTTTGTCCATTGTTTACATCATTATCTTCATCACTCTAAAGACATTATGATTTGAGGGTTGTTTTTGTATCTTGAATCACATATGCTCACACTTTGACAGAGATAAAAATGTGGTAAAATTGAAAACTCGCTGTCAGGGAGAGAAAGGAAAGTAGTAATTTAAAATATGCTGAATGTGATTACATAAGCAGTGGAAAAAGGGTCATATGACCTTCTGTGAACTCACTTTGACAAGATCAGGGTCTTGAGACTTCTAGTGTTAAAACAGTCAAATTCTCAAGGAATTAATTAGGTGCAACAAAGTTAAGGTGCCATTAGGCTTTTATGAAGATACTCATGTCTGAGCTTCAACTGACCAAGTGTGGAAACACAGCAATCTTGTTCTCGTAGTAGTGAACTGTAGTGGTTGGTTGGTGTTTTTTTCTTAGAATAGCAAAGAGTGATGCTCAAAAAGAAAGCATTGCTTGCAGTTGAAGCATTTAGAATGCACAGGAATATACCTGTAATAGTGTGTCTGGAAGGGTTTGACAACTACAAAATTTGCCAAACAGAACTTCAGAAAGGAACAGATTTCAGTTTTTAGTCAACAAATGGATCTGATTTGATATAAGGAACATATCTGACATACAAACAATTGTTTTCTCTTTATTTTCTAGACAAACCTCAGATTCCTTCTATGTTATCCAATGCTGGAATTATCTTTAAAAGAAGTGTAAAGAATGTTACACTCTAGAAATATGACCGCAAATACAACTATACGCTTCTGATTAGTAATAATAGTAATGATAGTAATGGACTCATATTCTGATATGGTATGGATTGTCAAGGCTTTACAACCTACTGTTACCTCAACATACTCCAAAGCAGAAATTTGTTGTACGTCTTGTCAGCTCCAGAGAAGCGTAAAAAACATCTGCCTGTTAGGCACTGAAATTTTTATCAGTTAAGTGGTAGCTGCACAGACAATGTAATCAAATATAGAAAGAGTTTTGCTGTCACAGGAGTGCAGCAAACACATGATGTCAAAGGCATCACCACCTGTAGTGAAAATATAACCAACAAGGTGTTTGTAAGCACAGTTGTATTTTAGCTGTTTTTTCTCAGGCATGGCGTTAGTGAAGTTAGACAGCATATTTCATCACACACACATATTTTTTTCTGTGTTTAGTTCCTTTTTTTTTTTTCCATTGATTACATGGTTACTTTACAGAAATGAATTAGTAATGACATGGCCACTCACTTAAAGACTGAAAGAATTTACTGAAATAGCTTTCTACTAAAAATTTATTCTTATAATTTCATTTTTTGTTTTATGTCTTCTTTTAAACTTTGAAAGTGTAATAG
The DNA here is from genome assembly GCA_038406235.1 of Peronia verruculata. NCBI lineage: Eukaryota > Metazoa > Mollusca > Gastropoda > Systellommatophora > Onchidiidae > Peronia > Peronia verruculata. The sequence continues at coordinate 21,128 of JBCAUA010055729.1, forward strand.
TGAGGCAAGTCTTCACATGAGTTTGTACAGAACATGATTTTCCACAAGGCAGTTAATTGTCAAAAAAAGTTGTCAGTGAAACAGGCCAGTCTTCAAATGAGTTTGAACATAACAAGATTTTCCATGAGGCAGTTAATGTGAAAGAAAGTTGCCCACCTGAACTGTTTCTGATATTTGTACATATTATTCGACAGAGGAAAACAAGAGTCATGTAGAAAATTGAAAGTCGAATTGTGTAGATATAACATAGCCAGTGTGTTTGCAACAGATTTTACTCAGATGTTTTGATGTTTGAAGTAGTGCTATGCACTCAGTAGTTCAGAACTTCAAGGTTTTATTCTAGTATGAGTTTCTCCAAAAAGGATTATTATTATTATTTTTTTTGTTGTTGTTGTTCTTTTTTCTCTTTCCTCCTTTTTTTCAAAAGTAAAGACAGGAGTTTTTAAGACAAGATTTTAATTATTATTTTAAACAGGTTTTTTTTTTTTTAAAAAAAACAGAGAATCCGTAATGATAACCTCCATCAGGAGGTTGAAAGATGTGTTTTATAGAACATAACTTAGTATGAGTTCCATGGAATGCTCTGTGAAAAAGAAGTGTGTAGGAAAAGCATGCATATGAAAACAATGTCATGTTCACCACATCATTTTCATCACATAATGTACAATTACCTCTTTCTTAATTATGAAACCAAGGAAATCGGTCAGGTGTCTTTATGGACGAAGTGACCATTCATTCTCTCATGACAGAAATAAGAAATATGCAACTAGTTTTTTTTTTTTTTTATCAGATAAATACAGTTTTCTCTTTCCTTCAGGGCATCATTATATAAAAGTACTTTCTACTCTCAGATGAATCACCAAGCTACCTCCAATCGGATTTGAAGTGTAAAATTGATATTTTCATTCTTTCTTTGTTTTCACTCGTTCAGGGCAAGCGGATGGTGACCCCGTGTTCCCAGCAAACACTAAAGAAGAGCGTGGACATGAAATCTCGGCTGGAAGAGGCTATCCTGGGCACAGGTAATGCTAGGACTGAGATGATGTTGAGGCGGCGACAAAACTCCCAGTTGTCACTGTCAGGTGAGTTACTGCTGTTTTATTTTTGTCAGTTGAAAACTTTCAAAATTAGCTTTCAGCCAATCTGTTTATACAAGCCTTTCAGTGGGGATTCTGTTCAGATGAGGATTTTTTACACCATGTACTCTCGAAAGCCTAATTGTCTCAAATGTTATATTTTTAGGAAATTTTGATTGTTTGCAGTTACGACATTTTTGGATGAAAACTGCTTGATCCTGAACACTGACTTGGTGGTAGCTCACATATTGTGAAATTGACACTTCAGACTACATGGCTTTCAAGGGTCAAATTATATTTTTCTCAGAACAAGCAGTGGGATCTAAGTCAGTTGGGTTTTCAAGGGTTTAAATATAAATTAACATTGGTGGATATTTGCAATTTGGTCAATGTAGGGGAAATAATTTTAAAATCCTTTGCATAAACTACAGTGACCAAATAACAAATGAAGAGATCTGCAAGAGGATCTAGGAATCTGCTGGACGTCACAAGAATCTCTTCACTAGAGAAATTAAAATTGAGATGGTACAATCATATGTCCTGATCATCATGTGTTGCAAGAACATTGTTACAACACGCACGTAGGGACAGCTACATAAGAGGAAGACAAAGGAAGAGATGGGAGGACCATAACTAAGAATAGATAAAAGTGAATTTTTTAAATTTTTTTTTAACTCAGAGAAGGCTGGAAAAGGTTAGTGGCTTCATCTTCAGAGATATTCTTACCATATCATCAGATGTCAAGGGATAAATAACAGGTAAGAGGGGAGGTTTCAGCTCACTTTGCTACAGTTTGTCACATATTGTTATGTTCTCTCTGAACTTGCTCAGTATGTCCAAGATTACTATTTCTCTAGGCTAGTTCATAGTTACCTTGTTATCTCCAGGTCTGAGTGGCTCCCAGACCCCGCCCCCAGTGCCCGAAGGTGGCAGCACCAGGCTGAGGTGGCGCAAAGATCAAGTCCAGTGGAGACACTCAGTGGAGCTCTTTGACAGGTAACTTCCTTTCTCCCTATTGATGGGTGTCAGCCAGCTTTGCCAGCCAATTAGATGTGGAAAAGATACCTTATCTTATCATGTGTCCTTTATGGCCAATGGAGAACTAACTTACCTTATCATTGGCTGTTTGTGGACAATAAAGAACTGTCTAAAGAACGGCTATCTTACCTTATCAAGAGCCTTTTGTGGACAGTAAATATATATCAAGATGCCAAGAGGGCCATAAAGAACAATCGTGTCTTATCAGCTACAGTTTTTATGAATAGTTATGTTCTTCATACGTCTTTCAACCTCCTGGTGGAGGCTATCTCAAGTTATGAATAGTAAACATGTAATCTTTACAGATAACGAAGAATTGTCTTATCTTCAAGTACTTTTTTTTATCTCATCTCATCAAATACTTTCCCAATGAAGAGTATGCTATCAGTGCTTTTTGTGGACAGTGAAGAAGTATCTTATCTTATAATGTTCTCTTGTGTGTGGCTAGTGAGGAAAAACGTTATCAGATCAAGCACCCCTTGTGAACAATAAAGTATTTCTCATCAAGGACCCTTTAGTGGCTAGTGAAGAATGATCTTATCTTGTGTGATTGTGACTTGTGTCGCTGTGTCCCTCCACAGTCCTCGCCCCCAGGAACATGAGTTGGAGAGTCAGGACGAAAGCAGCCTGGCTGCAGAGGTCAGCATGATCTGTCTGGACAGCCTGGAACTCATTATCCAGGTCAGTCTTACAAGCCAGTTTTCTGTTTCAGAAAATTTCACTAGAGTGGTGAAAAAAACTGAACTGTGGCAAAATAGTTCTTTTTAATAGTGATAATAAATTATGACCAGAAATATTGAGGAGATGAAAGCGTGACAGAAATATTGATGAAACCAAAATTTAAAACTGAGTTTGAGAACTGTGACACTGTTAGTGTGTAAACAGATTGTTAGTAATATGACAGGAATGATATAGTAACAATCAAACTGCATGTCGCTTTTTTAATGAGATTTGATACATAAAATGCAGTTATGCTGTTCTTGTTTTCATTATTTTTGTTATAATTGCTGCCATTATTTGTTCTTCATGTTATCTTTGACAATCGGTATGGGTATGTTTGAGGGGAAAATAAAGAGGATTGTTTTCTGGTACAAATTTGCTATTGTAGGCCTATATTGACAGAGTATGATAGTGTGCCATCTTAGTTCATTCTTCCAAACTGTTCAAATGATAATTTTTTGTAAATGAATGAGTCTCATAATTGAGAGCAAAATGTAGCATACATCCTTTTTATTTGATACTATACCATGTATTGGTATGATGTTATGGACTGTTGTTGAGCAGCGGACAATAAAATATATGTGGGGCCCTGAAAAAACTATTGACACTTGACAGTATCATAATAAGTGAAAGCAATACCATTGGAATTCGGTATTTGCCATGCATTTTCAAATTATTAGAGTTCAAGAGAGATAGTTTCCTGTTTTGTTGTTGTTGTTTTTTTCATGTGAATTTCTGAAATGTTGGGAAAGAAATGAAATTAGATTTGAGACAACTGATTCAAAGTTTCCTTTCATTCAGCAGCTGTTCACCATCTGATGGGAGTTAATCTTGACCGAAGCAGAAATCATCTTTTCATGTCTTAGCTATGTCACAAGAGAATTTCCAATTGCCCCAATCTTTTGATGCCACAACATATTACCTGTATTTTATTGTTGTTTGTGGCAGATTGCAGAGAAATCGGAGATGTTACAGCCTCTGCTGGGTAGTTCACTGCGAGTTTTGCTGCATATGCTGGCCCTCAACCAGAGCTCAGCCGTCCTTCAACACCTGTTTTCTACACAACGAGCTCTTGTCACTAAGGTACAAACATTATTTGGGTAAAATGTTTTTTTTTCTCTATCTCTTTGTGAAAGGCAGGGAGAGGGTGACTCAAATTTTTAGGATGTACATGTACTTGATCTGAAAAGAAAATCTATGTTCTAGGTGAAAATGGTGTGAAAACTTTCCTAAAGTACTTATTTTCTACACTGAACCTTGTCAGTAGGGTAGATCATCTGAATGAAATGTTTTGTTTGTTTTTAGTTCAGTTTTTTTTTTTTTGGAAGCAGAGGGCTGAGATTGGGAGGATGCACATGAGGTTTGTGTAAAAAATCTAATGTTCTCTTGCAGATACTGTTAAAATCATCTCATAGAACCTGTCTACTACACAGCAAGCCATGCTCATCTGGTAGATCATTTGAATAAGATGTTTGAGGGTTTTGCTGTGTGTGGTTTTTGGGGG
>JBCAUA010055730.1:0-11479 GCA_038406235.1 Peronia verruculata
GGAAACTCCTGGGGCCAAAAAGAAAAGGTTTCACCTCCAGGGGGGGTCCCCCCCCCCCCCCCCCCCAAAAAAAAGATGGTAAATGAATGAAAATCTTTGTATCTTATTTGCAACAAATTTATCGTTTGTGTGTGTGTGTGTGTGTGTGTTTAATATATTTGCCAAACATCCTTCAAGTGACAAGAAAAAAGGTGATTTTGTTTTCTTTCTTTACACTGGTTGTTAAACACGCATTGTCTCTGGTCTGCTGAATATCTGCAGGAAGTCAAATGAAGTTATAGTTTCCAGGTCTTGTGAGTCTTAATCTCTATCAGAAAGTATCAGTTCGTATCAGTTCGAAACTAAGTGCTAGCTAATTACATAATTTTAAACTGCCCTCAACCAGACAAAATCATTCCTTTTTTATGGAAAGAAACTTCCAGATTTCATTCCAAGTCCAAGTACCAAAAGTAACTGTAGTTGAACAATAAAACTTTATTACATTACTCTTGAGGACGATTTAAAGATTGTCCGAAAGGTAACTCTAAGAACTCTATCTCCTACGAAAAAAAGATCATTTGTACAGCATTTACTCAGTAAGTACAAAGACCAGAACTCTGGCCTTTGTTAGATCTACGCCCAAACATCAATAGTTATGCTCTGTGTGTTCTTGTTGCACCAGGCGGTCATCGATTCACGTCTTTAATTGGGATCTATATCTATCATATTGATACTCTGGCGTTACGTCATACTAATTGGTACCACTTAGATAAGACTTATTGGGAATGTGATAATCAAGTGAAAAACATATTTGACATCTCCTCTATCACCCATACCGCTGAAGAAAGATGGATGTTACAAAATCTAATGCTTATCTCTCCCTCCTCCCCCCCCCTCAAACAAAACAAAAAAAAAAGAGGAAGAAAGTAAGAAAGCTCAAAAAACCACGCCATTTCTCGCTGAGTTTCAAGTTCCGATATTTGCCAGCCGGATGCCGAACAATGCAAAGCTTTCAGAAGTGCCGTATTTGTACAAGGCAACGTTTGAACGGCCAGAGGCTATGTAGTTTTGTTGCAAGTTACAACGTCCATGTTGTGTGCAATGTGCAGCTTTGTCATAGGGCAAATCACCCCCAGGGTCAGAACTGCTCTTGTGTCAAGAACACTGTCTGGCGTTATAAGAACGCGTGCATTGACACAATAATATAATTTACTGCGGGCCATTCGGTTCTCTTAACAATGGTCATTGAATAGATTTGTGGCGCTTTTATTATATTTTTGGTTTTGTGTGTGTGTGTGTGTGTGTGTGTGTGTGTGTGTGTGTGTGTGTGTGTGTGTGTGTGTGTGTGTGTGTGTGTGTGTGAACATCTATGACAAGCATGTTTTAAACAGAAGATGGTCTCTGGTATTCCTTGAGGGTGAAGGGGGCGGAAAGGGGGGAGGGCTGAATACTCCTTTAGTAATACGTTTCTGGTATGTGGCGATGAATCTGGCAGATTCTGTGGCCCGGTGTATATGTCCCAGCTGGTTGCTGGACACAACAAGTATTAAAAAAAAAAAGGTGTCTCAGTTTATCAATTGCCAGCACAATCTGAAAAGTTAATTGTTACTATATATAATCACTTCACTATAGAACTATTATACATCATTCATTGAAAATGAAATATTTTTTCTCTACAAAAACATAACCTGCTCGAGAGATCTTTAAATGTTCAAATCGCTGTATAAGAGTTTCTAAGATTGAACAGAATGTTTTGAATAGACTGTTGACTTTTATAGGAACAATGATTTGAATTATTGAAACACCAGAAGCTTCTTCAGTCTCTCTTTTCTTCTTGTTGGAATTCATCCCTCTGAGCTGGTTCTATTGACCCTCCAGGCTACATTGAATTGAATAAATAAATTTTCAATGTACAGTCACGTGACTCAGTAAAATCTCAGCAGTTTACATGAACAGAAAGTGTAAATATTTCTCAAGTAAGGTAGACTCCACTCGCATTTCATGATATTATATATAGATAGATTTCTGTATTATGCATTATATATATATATATATTTATATATTCTACACACAAATATAATTATACAGGTACACATACATGACGTAGGCCAATGCTAACTATTTTATTTAACGATAATTAAAGATTAACCCTGGCAACAAGATAAAATAGTCAGGGGTTTACGTTTCCTAGATATTTCTCTCTAAATATAGTATAGATCTAATGTTAGAATCTAAGCCCCTGGCAGACCTACAATAATCAGTTTTACCCTAAGATTTAAAAAGAGAAAATTCTTGTGTATTTCATCAGCTACAAGCAGATGGGTAATCCCCATTGACGCCCTTATACACTTAAGTGCCAAGATTAACACAGGGCGGATCTTTTAAGTGGGTGAAATCGATCGTGTTGACTTTAAATTGTATCGGTGGCCCAAATATACCCCTGAAATCACTTTTTCAAAACGCCATACTAGTTTTGTAGGCTGAAAACAATACAGCCGGGCAGGAATGGTTATTTTTCGACTATGACCACCACGCTTGTGGTTCGATGTTCGGGCTCGATGTGTTCCTGGCACGCGAGGTTTTTTTTATGAAAACAGATTTAATTTTTATTGAGAGGGTCAACTTTAGTTTAAAAACAACACACATACCTTCAGTTCACATGAAGCTGATCCCAGGAAAAAAATGTTTTTCAACGGGCTTAATGTGCCATTTTGTCTGTGGCGTGGTTTGACCAAGACTAAACACTTTTTTAGTAATTAGCGCAGTATGAACATCAGGCGTTTCTCATGGTTCCGCATGCCTAAAAATATACCTTTTAAAAAGAGGCTATATTTCGTCAAAAACCATCTGAGAAACCTCCAAGGTCCAGAAAATTCATTTCTAAGACTTCCATCTCAGAAAACAAACATCTTTGGACACTTAAGTGGCTTTTTGTTAGGCGTTTTACTAATTTGTGTTTCCTTAGTTTTACAGAGTAAACAGCGTGACCAAGAATCTTTAACATCGACTTCATTTAAAGAAAAACATGTTTGTGTTGTCTAGGTTCTTTAAAGGGGGGGGGGTGGAAGTCATTTTGGAAACCCCGGGGGAGAGATGATTTTAACCATTACAATCGAAGTCGGCATGCTCCCATATTTCTCCCTTTTTACTTTCCTATCCCCATCACCAGAAGGGCTTCCGTTGAGTCATTTTAGGGTCCAGAGAGAGCTAAATATATGGCCTCTATCTTCCTTGATCAAAACCAAGAGCTGTTTTACCTTTCCTGTGACAGATAATCCACTATTACACTCTGAAAAAGCAGAAACGGCATATTTCAGCCTCATAAGGCCGTGGAGAGTTTATTTCAGAAACCCAGGTGTTCACAAATATCCGGTGTGCTCAGTGCCTCAGATGGTCAGTCAGTGTCCACCCTTGGCATTGGGGCTCCCGATATTGGTGGAGGCGATCATAACCAAGTCTCCTCTACCCAATTTGTCCGTATTCGGGGAAATAATGATGATCTATCACTGAATAAAGAGCCCCAAATGAGCGAGAGCCTGGATGGCTGAGGAGCAGGTCAACCGTTGCTTGACCACCCTCCCGACACCTTAGAATGGACATATCAACTTTTTGATACCATGTTTATATTCAGCAGAGACTACACTTTTAAGAGAAAACAGAAACCCAAAAAATCGAATATTTTGAGCAAAAACCCAATTTCAGAATCCCTCCTCCCCCCCCCCCCCCCTTCCTTAAATAACGCAGTTTAAATGAAGAAGTAAAATACAAATTTACAAATAGACACTGTGAGAAAATATTGTCTTTAAATGTCAGTTTTGCCACGACACATTGTTCTGTGAAATCCGCCAGGTATGAACTGATGCAAAAAAACCGTAGGCCTGACCATCACATTCAGTGATGCAATAAAGACGGTATTTTGCAATACAATAGGGCTATTATTTTATTGTTGCACATTTCGTAGAGTCAGCTCTCTAAGTTCTACTTCACCAATGTTGTTTAATATTTAATAAGACAAAGAGCACTGGGTTGAGAGGATGTGTAAACCATCCTGACACTTATTGTAGTGTATAGGGAAAATTTACTCCTTAAGATCAGCGCAAATATCTGACTGGTGACGTGAAACCTGCAGACAGATGTTACTTTGAATGTAAAATTGGCGATCAAGAGAAACTACGGGCACTGCAAATTAGGTGTATTACTTGCCATTCTGAAATATTAAAGTGCTTTAAGGGGGAGTGACAGAAAATGTCTTTTGCTATTGCCATGTTGTAGCGTGAACAAACGGATCACCACACTTTTTTTTTTTTTTATGACGAAAAAAAAAAGTCAAACGTTGAATACCCAAACTGATGATCAGCATTGAACCAGTGCACCATGACGATGAGAAATCTGCGTTTCTTCCACCTGCAGGCCTGATTGATGACAATAATAATACTATGTATGAATGTGTCAAAAGCGTTTGAGGGTGACTAGGACGATGTTGTAGCAGCTAGTTAATCAAGAAGAGATTGATGACTTAGTCAGAGAGCGTTCCTTGTCCAAAAAAAAATCAATCAATAAATAAAAGGCTGCTCTCCTCTCAATTACAGCAATGGCATCTTTTAAATAAATGTACAAGAATAACAATTTTGTAATCGCCACACAAACCTTGTATCTTTTCTTCAAATAGAGAATTAATGATGTTTGTGTCTGTAATGATGCTGTTGGTCTTATGCACGAGCTGGGGTATGATCACTATCCAAATGAGTGGGATAAAGACAGCATTAAGCCCTGTATGCCACTGGCGCATGCAGATGGTTTAAAAGAAAGTCATGAGTCAATGGACCTTCTTCTTAGAGTGTGCCAGTACGCAAAACAGAACTGGTGTTTACAGTGGCACATTGTTATTTGCTTGTTTTCAATTTTTATATTTGTGGTAATCTCAAAGTAATAAATATGTATTCTTCTTGCGCTTCAGATGGGCTTCAGATACCTTTTGAATAGTTTTGATGATGACAGCCTTTACATTAGACAGCAATGGCCACCAAGGAGTGATAATGTAGTTGGCCAACACAAAGTTCAGCATATGCCTCTAGGAAATCCACAGAAAGCTTTCCTGCCTCAACGTTAAATAAAGCTGGGATTAATGAAGAACTTTGTCAAAGTTAAGGTCATAAATACAGACTCCTTTCAGTGTCTCATGAAGAACTTTGGAGGCGACTGAAGTAAAGCAAAAATTAAAGAGTGTATATTCTGAAATTCGTGATTTGTTGGCTGAATGTTTAAAGGCAGACTAAATCCATTTTGACATACATCCTGGGAATTCATCAGTATGGCTGTGAAAAAAATAAAATGTATTGGAAATTACAGAGCAGATAACTAATTTGACTTGGTGGAAAACCTGCGGAGAACATACTGTCAGTTAGGAGCTTGAATTACTTTAGAATTCACTTTCTACACTCGGATCTTGACTTTTCTCCCTCCAACCCTGGAGATGCCAGTGATGAATTTGAGATGCATGATGAGAGAATCATCAAAATATAGTAGTGATGGGAAAATGATTTCGAGACAAGCTTAACCGCAATATGATGGGGAATTACTTTTTTTTTTTTTTTTAACTCCAAACGAACACTCGACAGAAACGAAAGCGTACAAGCCTCCAGCACTTCTGATTTATTCAAATTATACGCTAATGTTTACATTGTCCTGATTAATATTCTATGGATTCTTAATCAGCTCTTTTGAAAACATTTTGAAATGTCTTAAATAATGATTAAAATGCATCAGTGGTTTACTTTTACTCACATCAATTTCTGTGTTTCCTGTTTCCAGGTAAAAATCCTTAATGTCATAAACACTTGACGTGCTAGATCAAATCTAACAGATGTGAAATCCGCGACCCATAATTAATTTAAAACACATAACGTTTTCCAAAAAGGAGACACAATTCTGAAATTTGTTGAACGATGTGATCTATCAAGACAGATTTCTGTTTTCTTTTGTACCCTCAATGTGTTGCGTGTAAATATTTAATCATGCCACTTAAAAATTATCTTGGACTGCCCGCCCTGTGACAGTTATTGTTCCTCTTTTTCCCAGCTCAAAGAATAGATTTCTTCCGACCAAATCCTAGTCCAGTTTTAGTAGGGAGGGGGAGGGGGGGATGGGGTACAAACACTCCAGAGTGTTCAATACCACTGAAACAGGAAACCACATAGAAAATGCACTGGCCGGTGGCAATTGTTTTCGGATCTCGTGGAGGAGCGGTAGCAAACATCAGTGAGTGTTTTTTTTTTTTTTTTTAGCAGGATGTACAAATACTCCGGATTTCCAGGTTTTTGCTTAGTCCAATATGAGCTGTTTGGGTAAAGTGCCTTTTACTGTGAAGTCTTTCGACTGATATTGTCTTAGCAGTTGATACAGAGAAACTGGCCCATAGTCCATTATTCCCTTCTCGGCATCGGTTGGTATGTCCTGGTACTTTCACTTCTATTTTTAACAGAATCGACTCTTGTCAAGACTTGGGAGACGGCATACTTCATTCTCCCATAGTCGAGTTTGCGCACCAGCTAAGTGACAGAACTATAGTGAAAAGATCAAGCGACCTTTCGACTATTGGGGTAAGTCGGATTGTCATAAAGTGTATGTGTTGTCAAGATAGCTAGGCTAAATGATCAGTCTGATACACAAGAATTCATCCCAACCTTTGTGCCTCTTTAAACACCTTATTTAGGGTAAATTTTGCTGCAAAAAAGAGGACAGATCAATTATGAAACTTGCCACTGCAGGTGAGAAAACAGCAATTAAAATATGTGGAGTCAGACCATTTTCGTTTTATTTGTCTTATGATCAAAAAGTTCAACATATGTCGAGGCGTAAGCAACCCGAGATAGGCTTATTATATTACTGCTTATTGCTTCTGATTCAGTTCAATAGTATGTGGTTTTTTTTTTTTTTTTTTTTGTTTCTTTTCAAGATCATAAAAAAGAAACCCCCGTCCCAACTCCTTTTCTCCTCGTTCCCCCAGCTGAGAGACTGAAAGACACAAACACTCACATCTATATAGATCTTTGATTTTATTTATTTATTTATTTATTTTTATCATTTCGGGTAATGTAGAATTCGATATTGGCCGCGGAACAAGCGAAGAAGTCAAATAACCAGGTTGCTTTTATCAACATCCTACGACTCAATCCATTTTATTCCCTTGTCTGTGGCTAACTGAGTGGATCTAAATGCCCATTCCGACTTGCGATTTCCAATAGGAATCTAATTAGCACTGCTGCCTTATGTCAGAATCCAGTTCAAGCTAAACTTGTAGACAATTGATTTTTTTCCCTCTAGTCTGGATAGATTTTAGACTGCCTCACCTGAGATGATTTCCTCCTTACGGATTCCAAAGATTTTCCGTATAGACAGACTGCCAGTGACAGTATTTGTCTTGTCTCGAATAGTTTCAAGTTGACAAACGTCATTGTTATAGCATTGCATGAACAAAACAGTGAAGTGATACGACTGCATTTTTACTATTAAAGAAAGCTTTCTTTAGACTTATTTTTCATATCTTGGATCCTGCAGGTTTTTTTATTCCTAATGTCCAGTCTGCTGTTATCAGGTTAATCTTTCTGTTAATGAAAATCCATGTGTTTCTGTTGAAAGATGAAAACAATTTTGGCTATTTACTTCAAATACACGTTATAGTGAAATTCAAATGCTGATTCTCTAGCGATTTTAAATGACTATTCCATCATCAGGTCTACCTTCCATCAGGAGCCCAAATAAAGGTATCCCATGGCAATCTCTGGTATAATCTGCAAATCAGCTTGCCAGATTCGGAGAGGCATAGGGCTTCAGGATTGTGTGGAACTAACGATCACGATGCGGGTAGATCTCCGAAACAGTTCCTTTCCCATCTCTTTTTCTTGGCAATTATATTTTTCAGCATCTTCAACAGTTCAATGCACAGCCAACTTATCCACCCATCGGTACATCCATCCATCCATCCATCCATCCATCCATCCATCCATCCATCTATCCATCCATCCACATCTAAGGGTCCCAAAACCAGGCCGAACACCCGCGGAAGGCATTGGATGCTGACTGTTTACATCACCAGATTAAAACGCCAGAGCGCCTAAACCAGTAACAAGAGGCCACATTATTGACCTTAAAAAAAAAAAAAAACTATTCATACAAATCATGTCATAACCTGGCAAGAATGAGCCACATTTATCGCATTCAAACTTGAGAAATATATTAGACATTTATTATCATAGCCAATTTAAAGAAGAAGAAGAAAAAAAGCTCCCAAATCTATGAGCAGCATGCATATAGTGTTCAACAAGAGTCATACGATATGAGTTTCGGTCATCGAAGTTTTGGTCGGCTCAGAATGAAATTGTCCAAACTATATTATAACGTTGTTGCACTGCTTCTTTTTCTTCTTCAGGTGTCAGACCTGGCGCAGACATCGAGGACCAGGGATTTCCAGTCTTCCCTGTCCTCAGTTTTACGGATGACGTCAATTTTTGACTTCATCTTAGTCTGATGTTAACCGTCTCAGACTGTCTCGTGTTCCTTTGATTCTTCCGCATAACACTAGCTTTTCCAAACCATTCTGTCTGTTAATATGGCCAAGAACTCCAGTTGTCTTTTTTTTTTTTTATTGCTTTAGCAGGAAAGGCTTGTGTTCTGCCAGACTGAGGACCTCTTTGTTCGATTTCTTTTCAGTCCGTAAAATTCGGAAATTCTGTAAAGAAACCACATTTCTGGTGCATTTAAGCGTCTCTCCATTTCTTAGCTAATTGTCCAGCATTCGCTACGTATAAGAGCACTGACTATACGTATGTTTTCATGATTTGGATTTTTGTTTGGAATCTTATGTTCCTGTTTTGAAAACTGTCCCACTTTTTTTGAGAACACTTCTTTTGACATGGCCATTCTTTATTTTTTTAATTTCGTCGTCACATTATGCATTTGATGCTAATATGAAGTCAAGATAAACGTTCTCCACTTGTTTGATTTTTCTCTTCTGGACGTGCTATTGCAGATAGGGCTGCTCTGTTTCTTCAACACGACCATAGATTCGGTTTTCTTGGCATTTAGCTGTAATCCCATTTCTTCGCTTTCTACAGTTACCGCGGAAAGTCGTGCTTGTAGGCCCTCATCAGAATCTGCGATTAAAACAATGTTTGTTGCAGTTAGAACAGTTTAATTCTAGGGCCACGATTTATTGCCAGCCTTCAATGAATCCTGTTACCTGGCCTGTTCATACAAACTCCTAGATCCACATCCACCCATCCACCCTTCCATTTATTTATTCATCCATTTATCCTTCCATCCACCTGTCCGTCAGTCTGCCAGCCCGTATGTTCACCCGTCTCTCCGTTCCCTACCACCTCCCATATACCCTTCGGTCTGTCCGGCCAATTGCCCATCCGTCCATCCATCCAACCATTCACCCACCCATCATCCTTACATCCATCAATCATCTTTCTGTCCATCAATCATCCATCCATTCACCTGTCCACCGATTCACCCTCCAGCCAGTCAGTAACCCATCCTCCTTCCACCCATCTATCCATCCATCCATCCAGCCCTCTATCCGCCCATCCATCCATTCAACCACCTGTCCATCCATACAGCCAGCCAGCCATCCGACCATCCATCATACATCTATACATCGATCGAACTATCTATCCCCCATTCATGTATCCATCTATCCATACATCCATTCATTCATCCATATATTTATTAATCAACCAATCTTAATCAACCAATCCATTCAGCCAGTTAATAAGCTAGTTAGTCAGATATCCATCCATCTTTAACGCTCATTACTTTCTCCTTGCAGGGAACGACTTCACACATCGAGACGGAACTGTAGATTCTGTCTGCTCGGACGCGTTTTTGAAATCTTGGAGGTAAGTTCAAGATGCATTTTCAGGATCTACCAAACCCTTGCTATAGTTCAGAATTCCTGACAACTCTTCCATTCGGTTTGTTTTTATCAACCTATTTTCCCATTCAGTGACTGATATCTTCTATTTTCTGTGCTCATGTTCATTTAAATGACCTGTTTCGCAGATAAATATACTATATCAGTAAACAATTAAATAAAAAATAATTTGAGAGTGCTCAAGAAATATAACTGCGGGCATTTTTTCCTATGTATCACTTTGTGTTTGTTTATTATCATGTTTTCCTGTTTTAATGTATTTTACCTATAAGAATGAGCCAATGAGTTTGACCATGAGATGAAATATATTTCTAAATATTGGTTCTTTGAATGATGCCGGGAGGTTGACGCTCAATACATCGTTCAACGTTCTGCAATTGAAAGGAAAATTGTGAGGTTGCCATATCTAGCCTACATGAATGAGGTGAAAGCTATTTATCTCTTTTCACGCCCCAGCATTGGGGATCTATTGCCATATTTTATGAAGGTATCATTTGAAACACCCTAATGGACAAGATTAGCTGCTCAAGAAAAGGGGAGTCACTATCAACCGAATAGGCTTTTACTTTCGAACATTGCCGAGAGTTGCTGCAAAAGCAGTCAGGTCGGTTTTCTGAAGGTTCTCTGCGTATATTTTACTTTTCAACCTTCAGCAGGAAATTATCTCAGCGGTTTATTGTGGAGAAAAAAAAATCCTGTTTGACGAGACAGAAAACAATAATAATAAAAAATAAAACTGATATTATCCCTAATTCCGCAGCCATGTCTCGTCTATAATTCGTGTTGTCTGGGCCCATCTAGACAAGCAGAAGGACTCCCTCGAACGGAAAGCCAACCCATGCCCATTCACTTAGTTCCCCAGTGATAACTCCCGCTCGAGATATATTGAGCGATTCTTTCTTCTGGCTTTAGGCATGATCGGCCTGTTAAGATCTCTTGTCCTTGTTCTCATCATCAGCCCAGTCAGGTCACAATTTCCTTTGATTAAATACCAAAAGAGCAGCAACAAACATGCAGAAATACAATCAGGCCAATGTCTCATTATCAGTCTTCTTATTTATATACCCTGATTGCTCTCTAACACTATAAAATCGTTAAAATCACTTTACCATATTGATGTCTGGTTTCTCAAAATGGTTCACTGCATGAGTACCATCGCGCCTGATCTTCACCAGCCGGTTGCTTGACTTCTTTATCACTTGCGGAAAGAATGCTAAGACAAACTAGGGCAATACTATGAAATAGAGCAGACTGTATTAGTTGAGCATGTTGTCACACTTCGAGAGTTTAAGACATAAACGAGCAATACATTTTAACCATGCATAACATCTAACCGAGCATAATATACTGTGACAACGTTGGGCGTGGTCAATTATGTTAACATGGCCCTCTTTCTGGGGTCCGTTTTCCCTATGATCTGAGTTATGCCACGGATATGTCAAATGTGTCAGCGAAGATATTACGTACTGTATGTTTCTACCTGGCCTTAGGGTGTTTCTTGCAAACAAAGTTAAGGGGGGGGGGGGGGGGGGGGGTCGTCCTGGAGGTTTTTTTTTTTTTTTT
>JBCAUA010055741.1:0-11479 GCA_038406235.1 Peronia verruculata
CTATTGTCAGATTTGGTGCTAGGGCCACATCTGAGACACAAGACCAAACTCTTCTGGAGCTTTTATAGAGAGAGAGAGAGAGAGAGAGAGAGAGAGAGAGAGAGAGAGAGAGAGAGAGAGAGAGAGCTTCATTATTTCATTGCCTACAGTTACTTCGATGCCTTCTCCGAGAAGTCGTTACGTTTTGTGCATGTTGAAATATTGAAATATCTTTAATCTGTTTTGTAGCCCGTCTCATTTTCTGCTTTTTTTTTAACGATTTTTATTATTATTATTATTATTATTATGTTTCTTGTTTACCTTATTTTCGCTCTCCTCTAAAACTATCAGCCTATTGGCATCATGTTCCAGATACATAATTGAAAAGTGACACAGGCTTTAAATTCTCATGTATGTCTTTTATGTCTTTTAGAAACAAATTTTTCATGAATTGAAAATGGCAATTTTAAAGATATTTGACATAAGGCATTAAAAAAAATCAGAAAAATAACTATGAAGAGAACTTAAATTCCCTCGTATTATTTTTAGATATTTGATGTTACCATGACATCAAAGTTTGGTAATAAGACAAGAGATAGATTTTGAAAAACAGACCAAAATCCAAGATGGCAGCGGTTTCCATGGCAACCAGGTATATCTTTGATTCGATGGACAGTGACCTTTATTCATTTATTATACATGTATGTATTTGTCTCTCTGGAGAAAAACAATTTAAAAAGAAATACATTTCCAATTGAAACAGCGTTAGAGCACAGTAGTTGTAACTTGTACTGAACACACAAGCATCAGCTGAATGGCCAGCATGATTGTCATTATGTTGTTTGTGATAAGTGAAGACTGCTCATAATAAGACCATATTCAGAAATAAAGAAACATAAAATATTAACATATAATGCTCTGTTCATTTAGTAGGCAATGAAAGTACACATCGATTCAAATCAGAAGAAGCAGGTTGTGACATTTATAATTAGAGATCGTTTCACAGATTATCTGCCCTTTCCAAAAGAGGGCTATGTGTAAGGGGAGATTATTTTGACCAGACTTTTACTTCCATTTGCCAGACAAAGATGTGTTGAGCAAGCAGTGTAAAGAGGAAAAAAATCCTTCTACTGCTTGCCATTTGAACGACTGATTGCCCCCCCCCCCCAAAAAAATATTGATAAAACTATAACAATAAAGAGAAACATTTTCTTTACATCATACTGTTTTTGGAATTTTTCTCATGGTGTATGTCTCAAGCAAAGGGCGCAAAAGTAATTTCTTCCCTCTCTACACTGCTTGTCCAATCCCTCTTTTGTCTGGTAAAGGGAAGTAATAGGACTGAGTACAACGATCTCCTATTATATGCCTACTGATAATGAAAACCTTTTGAATCTGCAACTGCTGCATCTTTAGAACAAATCTGAGCTTCAAAAAAACAAAAAAAATAAATAAATAAAAACAGAGGACAGTTATTCAGTAAATGTGTCTTGAATAAGGGTCCAGAGGAAAGAAAACCTAAATTCAAATAATATACTTTTGGTGCAACATTCTGTGTGTGTGTGTGGTTTTTTTTTTTTTTCACGTTTCCCGTAAACAACCTGCCATCAAATGTCACGTAATCAACAGTTTACAATAATTATTTGTTTCTGTGCCTTGATCTTGTGATCTTTAAACACAGTAATAATATCCGTTGTGTAATATTAATATTCTGTTTTGCAACATTAAAATATGTTTTTTTCTTATATGCTTGTCTTACACAGCAATTATCGGGCTAAAGTAAGGTCTAAAATAGATATTTTACTCATATAAGTCAGAGTCAATTGACTAGACATCAAAATAGCTTGCTTCAGTCATTTTGGACCCTCTCTTTTATATAATCTCTTTATATAGTGGATTTCTTTGTTTCCAGTCATAAAAACGTTGATACGATTCGATAACTAGGCAGTCTGGTCCAGTGAGTTACTCTCTGTTGCTTACTGTTACCATTGACAGGCGACCAGTTTCATTCCTGGTCCTCTAGATTTCTGTCCTGCTAAATCTTTTTTTTTTTTCTGTCATAGACAGCTCACATTTTGCTAATTGAATGTTAGATTGTTCTCCGGTCGACCGTTTACGACGCGATGTTACCTATATGGGCTACACCATGGTTTATGCAATCTAGGCCTAAAAGCTTATAAAGGTCTCACGAGCGTATCTAAATATTGATGAAGTCATGTTCTGTTTTGGGACCAACACCGTAGACAGTCTGAATTAATATGTCATCGTTAAACTCCTCAGTTCAAGAAGACAACGGTGTCCTTTATTATATCGATAATTTTAGATAATGGGAAGGTTTCATCTAAAGCAACAACAAACAGAAAATAGACACAGGTAGCCGATGTTGCACTATCACTTTAACTTCTATTGTGTAGTCTATTACTAACTATTATATCGATGGGCCAATGTCTCAGAACCGACAGCTGACAAACTTCACAGAAAAAAAGGTGATCTTTACCTACAAAAATGTTTTTTTTTTTTTTTTGCTATCGTCATGGCCTTGCAAAAGAGTTTTTTTTTTTTTTTTTGTACCTGTCTTTAGATTTTGCATGTCCTATGATGGGTCACAAAAATTTATCTGCAATCGTGATGGGAACTTGCCTCATAAGCATTTTTTTTTTTTTATAGGACCACCTCGTGGTGTTTTTTTTTTTTTTTCCTATATGAAAAAAAATAATAATAATAAATAAATAAATAAAATAAAAATAAAACACAGAAAAAGAAACTAAGAACACCATATGCCGAAGACATAATATATAAGTCTCAAGGTTCGGGTGTTCTGTACTTGTCTTGCAGACTTTGTGACCTGATCCTCGGCGGTTTCCTCCATACCTGGTCAGATTTTTGTTTTTCGGTATAATGTGGGTTATTCTGAATTTTATTTTGATTACGTTTTTGAGATGCACACCTCATTTCCAGTTTTATCGACTCTTTTTTTTTTTTTTTTAGTTTACCTATTTTTTTATTTGCTAATGTCTCCAACAATTACAAAAAATAATATCTTTGTAATAAGGGCTTTATAAAGTTCTCTAATCTGGCTTATATTTCAACTGTTTTTAATAGTTATCCTAGTTTTTTGTTTTGTTTTTGTTTTGTTTTTTCGCAGAAACGGCATGACGTTCGATAAGAGTAGGACTGAAAGATGGCAGTACCTCAGTTTTGCTTTAGGGAGATAGAAGAGTTAATAGTGAGATTTCTGCTGTCGACGTGTCTTCAAACGTGAAGGAATTTTCACGTAGATTAATGCCATATGTCATCAAGAGCGTGACCGTAACATTTCTCAATCCCCTGAGCGTGTAAATCAATGTTGTACAGTTACCCATTCATTCGCCCAGTTTTACATTCTTTTTGTGTCAAATTATTTCCTAACTCGTTTGATTGTCAAGCTCATGTTCATTCATATGTTATACAGCTGTTGTTGAGCAGCTCTGGCCATTTGAAATTCAACCGAAAGATCTTGTAGCTGCTTGTACAAGCTAAAAAAATATCAGGTTTTCTTTAATGATATTAAGTCATAGTTTACAAAAGGACAGATAATATCTAATGCAGTAACATGCAGAGGAGAATTTTGTTACTACATATGTAATCTTGTGTTATTTGAATGCATTCAAAATCATGCGCGAAATACAACATATAAATCATGGGTACAAATGTCCCTTGACACTTTTAAGGAAAATAAATTGTGGAAACTGGCTGTAGAGTCTCTGCCTCACTCTCTCTTTATTTTAATAAATGTCCTACAGGTTCTTTAGAACAAAAGAAAAATAATAAATAAATAGTAAATGAATAAATAAATTCATAATAAAACCATGGTACTATTATATCAACATGGACAGTTTAGCAACATAGAAGAAATGCATCTATACTATACGTCTGGAACAAAACACATAAAAGCTTATGGACTCAAAAACTACTGACTTTATCCATATGATATGTGCACATAATATTGTTGCATAAAGATATGTACTTCTACTTACATACTGCAGAAAAAAAAGCTTACTATATTTGATGGAATCCTAAAAGGCGATTATAATCGAATAGTAAACTCTCGACTCCAAATTCTATTTTCGATTGAATGATATGTCCAAAAACAACAAACACGTTTTCTTTGATTAACATTCAGTTTAATTATCCACAATACCAACACCGAGACGTGCTCGCTTGCCTTTACATTGTAGTCAAATCCCAGGACAGTATCAGTTTAACCTCTATGTTTTTAAAAAAATCTCCCACGAAGGCCGTATTGGCAAACTCTTTGTTTTGGAAAAAAAATATATTTCTCAAGACACTGCACATAACTTTTTCATTATTCATTGAAATGACTTCTTTGTTCCTGTGGTAGGACAACTCCTCGGGTGGAGCAAGACAGGTGACGGTCTTTAGAGGAAGAGTGGGGTCTTTCATGAGATGTTTCGGCCTATAACTTCCTGATATCTTCTAGAACCCAGGTCACATCTAGAGAATAGAGTCGTGTTTATAAAACATCCCATTGCAAATGAATAAGTGTAGCAAGAAGAACAAAGTCAGGAAGGAGCGACATAAAATATTTACTAAACCAATGCATGTCAAGTGAGGCAAACAAGACCTTGCCAAAGACACAAACGTTTGATGCTAAATGCACAAAAATAATAGTAAAATATAGAAGTTAGCGCGGGACATACAAATGTTAACTGTAGAGAGCGAGATACATGGCACATGACGGTTCATTCTTAAAATGAAAAGCAGGAGCTCCACGTCAAAGACATTAACTGGAAGACAGAAACACACCATTTTAACTTAAACACAACAGAAATTTGGATGAAAACGTAACAAAAATTTACATACGGTATAGGAACTTCATATAGACTAGTATTATGAAACTTTATATGCTCACGCGCCCACCTTTTCATTGACTCATTTACTTGATTCAGTCATTCATTTATTCACTCCTTGACTAACTGATCTGCTAATGAAGACTGTTTGAAAACTGATTGTCGGACAGACGGACGAATTGATTGACTCACCCACTCACTCTCTCACTCTCTCACTCACTCAATCACTCACTCATTAACTCACTCACTCACTTATTCATTCACTCACTGCTCACTGACTCACTCACTCACTCACTACTCACTCACTACTCACTCACTCACTCACTCACTCACTCACTCACTAATCCACTCACTCACTCACTCACTCACTCACTCACGCATTCACTCACTCGATTAACGAATCGCCTTCTCACAGGTTCATCATGTTCGCCTTTGCCCTACTTTTGGTCCTGCCTGCGCTGGCTTTTGCCCAGACGTCCCCACTCTATCCTTACGACCAGACGGCTCTGGGTTTGTTTCTCATAATGGACACTGATCGGAGCGGCTACGTGGAAAACAACGAGATCCACGCTTACTTCGCGGTGAGACACAACATTTGCCACCACAACAATTTTTCTTATCTCTAAATCACACAATGAGTGTTATGTAAACACACAGTGATTATTCGCACTATTATACTTATCCCTTATGCTCCAAACGGGTATGCTCATCTATTTAACAAGTTCACTTATGATCCCCGCATTTTGTACAGCATGCTTATTTTCTTCCTTTGATTCTTACAATTTGTAACCATTTAAAAAGTGATCACCCTTCCTGACAGTGAGTTAAAGAAACACAATGTACCTTACAACATCATAACTCTGGCCAGTTTTCCAAGCAGTTTGAGGTAAAGTTCTAGACCAACAATTACTTTGATCGGTCGTCCTGTATTATTATTTTCAGAAAACTGGTTAAAAGTGGAACACAAGATTTAATGAAAACTCAACGCGGAAGTACGTCAGGCATTTTCCTGCGTCATTAAGTCATTAACGATACTTTTTACTATTACTATTTAGAGAGCATCTGGGTTCAACACGCTATGAGTCTGTCACTCATAGCAAAGAGTTTTAGTCAGAAATCTCATACCCACCCTATCTGGGACAAGTCAGAAAGTGAGGCAATCCTACGGTCGAGGCAAGGCGAAGGTCATGAGTAGATGGAATTTCCCTGGGAATTGGTGAACTCTTATACCAGATAGTGCCTATCAGAGTTTGCTTCAGTTACCTCCCTATTCTCTGTAAGAGACGATTTTTCATCTATCTCTATCATCAAATGTGTGTTAATTCTCCTCGCTCTCTTATAGAAAATCAAGCATGATCAATCACATATGAAGTCTGGTATGGAAGTTCAAACAGAGTGACCTGTTTCATTATAAGTATGTGTTCATGTCTGACACGATTTCTCCTTCCTGTACAGAACTATGATATAAACGGCAACGGCCAGATTTCCCGTCATGAGTTCACCACCTACATTGACGCTCAAGATTCAAGCTTCAAAGGTAGGATTGCTAATTTATGGCTGGTTAATGGTTAATGAGCTAAATTTTAGTGTTTATTGAAATATCAAATTTGTGTCACAATGTGTGATCTACATCTACGATTTAAGTAGTTAGTATTGTTGTGGTTGTAGTTGTTACATTATGCCAATTAAAATTGTTCCCAGAAGACTACTGACTTTGGTTCTAGTTCGCCGCTCTGTTAAGTGCCTTTCCCGGACCATCGTGCGCCCCGCACGATTGGCCTAGGTCAGGTCTTTAGACTCTTTCAACCTCCTATATGGTGGTTATCTTGACTATTTTTCCCTGCTAAAAACAAAGGGTACCGGTACGGGTGTCTTTTTTTCAGATTTGGCCCGACGGTCACAGCCAGTGTTGGCCACTGATTTGCACTCGGGAAGGGGGTGGCTTTCCCTCCCCTTGTGGTTCTCAACGGCTCAATTTGGTTATAGTGACAATGTTGTCCTGACTTTATTTGTCAATGTTAGTGGGCTAGAATAGAACACAAAACGATCAGTAAAAGGTTTTAAATATGCAATAACATCCTTGATGACAGAAATAAGTAGAAGGATTATTTTTATTTTCTTGAATTTCAAAGTCTGATCACTAGGTGACTTTTCTTGCAGGTTACGAGGATCAGTTCTACGATTTCCTGGATATTGATGGTGACCATCATCTCACAGAGAGCGACTTTAACTACATCTTCTTCCTTGTTGACGTCGATGACGATGATAGGGTGTCGGAGCTAGAATTTAAGCAGTAAGTTCTGTTGGCTGTTGTTCATTGCTCATTGTGCATGCCAGACATGTGAAAGAGGAAATTTTAATGTTAAGTTGAAAAGAATGTATCAGTTATAGAGTAAATATTACCGATAGAAAATTTCTAAAATGTATAAAGTCTACCACACTTATGTTGTAGAGATGTTGTTCTAACAAAGATTATCATCAGCGCGGTGGGCGGACCAAATTGCGTCAAAAACGGAACTGCCAAGTGCACATAACGTTGTAATTAATCTGGATATGTCCTAAACGAAAGGGAGTCTGTCAACTTAGAGAGAGAAAGAGAGAGGGCAAGAGAGAGAGAAAGAGACAGAAAGGGAGAGCACTTTTGTGATGCACAAGTTTTGTGATGCTACTGGAGAGAGAGAGAGAGAGACGTTTTGTGCTCAGAGGAATTAAAATTTCAGTGTTGCACTCTTTGTAGAGAGAGATTCATGTGACCTATTCGCTGGTATTTCAATTATACTGGTGCATATCATAATTGTATGTCATCTCAGTGACAAAAGAAAACTTAGTGATATCTAATAGCGTATAGCATTGACATAATTGGATGTCTCTAAGTTTAGTTTTCTGTTACAATATTAAAAATGGATATGTTATATGAACCTTTTTTCCATTTAAAAGCTCTCATTCTGATTTCTTTTTTTTTTTAATTCGTCAGCTCCATCTAACTAAAGAAGGTCCATTGTGGAAACTTTGCAGCAGACTTCTTCTAGTTCTCAGTCTATTTCAAGAGATTTATATTTTAATGTGGACATTTAACAACAACAACAACAACAACAACAACACCAGCAGCAGCAATAAAAACAACAACAACAGCAACAATGGCAACAACAGCAACAACAACAGCAACAACAACAACAACAACAGCAACAACAACAACAACAACAGCAACAACAACAACAACAATAACAACAACAATAACAATAACAACAGCAATAACAACAACAACAACAGCAACAACAACAACAGCAACAACAATAACAACAGCAACAACAACAACAGCAACAACAACAGCAACAACAACAACATTAACAACAATAACAGCAATAACAACAACAACAACAAGAACACTGCAAACCATCCTTCCCTTTGGACGTCTTGTAATTAAATGCTATATGGCAAATTAAAGAGCAGAAAAAGTGAAGCACCAGACTGGGATGTTGCCCAACATAAACTTGACAACATCTTCACAAGTCATCATGTTATCTTTCCTCAGTATATCATTATAGTTTATTACAGCCGTGCTCATTGTTTGTAAAACAAGTTTTATACTTGCAAACTTTGGTGTGTCATAATAATGTCAAGTTCAAGGTGATGTTTTGTTCTGTAAGATTTTACTTAAAAGTAGTGGAGAGAAACTTTGAGGAGAGCTGGACGGCAAAGGGTCTTCAGAGAAGAAGTCCCACCCCCCCCCCCATGCGAGTGTTTCAGCCCTTAACTCCTTACACTCTAACGGGGCCGGGCCTCACCCAGGTCATGACTCGCGAGTGCCCCTCAGCTGTCTCCTACTTCAGTGAATTCCAGGTTTGACATTGCAATGGATGGTAAATGCGATGATAAAGCATGAACCTTGGTGGCAGCATAGTATTATGTAATCTACGTTTTTCAGGGATATTCCTAACTATCACTAGCAGTTGAAAGGTCCAACCGACCTCTCCCAGAGGCCTTTTGAAATTAGTTCTTTGTGCCAGGGTTGGACATCTCTGTGTTACAGACATGCACTTGACCAATTCTTGTTTTTTGTTCTCTCCCCAGTTTCTTTGCTATTGTGTTTGAGTCCTTCGACAACCCCGGCCAAGTGTAGAGTTCTGATTAGACTGGTGCCTGCCGAATCCACCATTAACATCATCATGATGAATCCCAGCTCTGGCAAGCTATTGTAATTTAGTTGGAATAAACTATCAAGATGACAGTCTAAAGTTAAAACTGTTTTGTTATAAGTTCTTTAATGGCCATGTGTATGTTACATTTCCTGTCGCTATAATGTGCAAAAATATAATGGATGCACAAGCTACATATTACATATACCAGAACATTACACACTGCAACAAACCAAATAAATAATATCTATTAAGAGAGATTACAGCAGAGCAAACGTATCTGTTGGTGATCTCAGTTTTGTGTTCGTAACGATATTTTCAGCCCCGTCCTTTAACCCTCTCAGGGGCTCCGCCAATTGTTCAATTCTTTATTACAGGATAAAACATAACTTTGTAAATGCATAAATCTACATTTTAAACAGTGATAAAAGTTAGAAAAAATTAGTAAATGTGAATTCTGTCTCTTTGTATTGTTCATTTTTGCTTGTAATCTGTCCACAATGTGTTGAGAGGTCTTACTCTCACAATCTAAAAGTCAACATCTATGACACCCAAACAATAGAAAGTAAAGAGATCTGCAACTTGAGTTGGAAATATTGTACACGATCAAAATACCCCAGCAATCTCTTGAAACAAAACATCCCTGAAATATCCAACAATGAAACAGACGATTGGAAGGGGGAAAAAAAAAAGAAAATAGTAAGTTTGTGTGTGCTCTAGTTTCTAAATGCACCTTTTTGTCTAAATGCTAGGTTGTTATTGTAAATAGAAAAAAAGAAGAGTTGAAAATCGAAAAAAAAAAAAAAAGAAAAGAAAAATAGTAGTAAAATAAAAGACATCGGTGACAGTGAAATTAAACCTGCATATTATAGTGGCGTCGGTAATCTGGTGGTTGATTTTCGTTTCTTTTTCTTCTTTGTCTGTATTTAACTATCAAAACCAGCGTACACTTTATTGGGAAAAAGGCAATAACTGAACCTGTCAGACATCATAGTCCAGTGTTTCCAAGAAACCCAGACCTAGCTCAGTCCAACCACTTATACACTGCTGGAGGCAGGAGGTGACATGTGGGGCTCTCGTCGATATCGCAATGCTCTTGAACTCCTAGATAAATGGTAGCTACATTCAACTTAACGCTAACAACTGCTGGAAGATCCGAGACGGAGATAAATTTTTAATGAAAAAAAAAAAAATCAACAACATCAAATCATACGATGTAGAGTGTGAAATGGATATGATAGAAAACTGTATTTCTTATCATCGAGAACTGCCAGCAAATGCACAGTTTGCCATAACCACAGCAACTGAGAAGAATTATTGATGTGGAGGAGAATACATAAAGAGAGATCAAGTTTAAATGGAATATAATGTACTGAAGAAAGAAGTTGGCATTATCAGTCATGGAGAAGCCAATGTGTCCACCTTTCCGGATTTTATTCTTTCTCATGGGCTTTCCTTAGTGATATATTCGTTTTGCCTCAGCCAGTGGGCCGAGTGACTATTTAAACTCAGCCTTGTCCCATAGCCAAACATTTTATAGGTCCTCAAATAACGGCTGTTTTGAAAGCGATTGATGTCAGCAGAATTTCAAACGGTTCCCTTACTATGCTGCTCTGTTACTCACATTTTCAAGCAAAGAGAGCCGAGTCTCAGATTTGGTTTCGATGAGCTGAAAGAAAAGTGATGAGATATCTCTGGTAAAATATCACAGATATAAATGGAATGGGTAATAAACGGCAAGGGACCAAAAAGGCAATAAATGACAAGAAATAAAACCAGTCTCGACGACGTCTACATCTATTGCTAGCATATTTGTTTTGTTACGACCTAAAAGAAAAAGATTGTGTGTGTCAGCTAAAAAGAGTTTAACTTCGCGTCCGTAGACACTTAGTAAATACCCGCTATCAGAATATCGACGATCATCTTGAGAAGTCCAGCTGAAATGTTAGTTACTGAATCATCTGTCGACATACCCACCTTTCAGGCCAGATGGGTATTGGTTTCTAATTTCGAATTGTAACGAGAACTGGCATTTTGCTGTAAGAAAAGTCAATTTCAGCTCTGACGAAGTCTGTCCCAATGTATGGCTCAGAGATATTGACACTATAGCAAAGACCAACAAGTTACAGACATTTACTAACAAACGCTTCAGCAACATCATCAACAGGAGGTGGCCACAAGTCGTCTCGGCAGAAAAGCTGAGGGACAGATGAGAAAATGAGACACGGAAACGGAAATAAAGAGGGATCGGCCAGTCGTAAAGGACATCCAATATCACCAGACAGGCTCTAGACCTGATCTGAATGCACACCTAAATGGTAGATAACATGGGACATGGGCTCAAAAGGTCAATGGAGAGACACCCATTCACCCATCTATTTACCCATCCATTAATCTATCCATCCATCCATCCATCCATCCCTCCATCCAATCACAAATGCAAACATACATACATACATACATACATACATACATACATACATACATACATACATACATACATACATACATACA
>JBCAUA010055752.1:0-11479 GCA_038406235.1 Peronia verruculata
TGTCCCTCCTACACACACTTCACAAGTTTCTTTGTTCTACAGTCAAGCTGTTTGAGGTAATCGAGACAGAGAAGACTCTCTACTTGGTCATGGAGTATGCCAATGGAGGTGAGTCCTTTGCAGCCCCTTTCTCAGTCTGAGTCAAGTAGACAGCTCATATTGATTATTTGTGAGCTACAAGACTCTGGTTTATCTTCTTAGCTTCATTTATAACTCACTGTGCGCTGGGGATATACAGTGCTTGTGATGTTCAGGGTGGCCTTCAGTTTATGTACTTTAGTATATACATTCTAGTGTTCTGAGCCTAGCTATTCCCAGTTGTACTGGTTGGCCTTAATTGGATCAATATCACATGCCATGTATCAATACAAGCTTTGTGTCTACTGTGCTCTAAATGTACAAGTGATTGTATTTGGCTTGTAGTTTTGATGTTCTCTACATTGACCTTACATAATGTAAATGTGTAGGGATAAAAAATGGCACTGTAGCTATTGAATCATCCTAGCTAATAGTTTAGTCCCAAAACAAGTGCATTCCAATGTAGGGGGTCCAATCACCAACTTGTGTGTCAGTTCCTAAGAAATTCAGAATGATTAGGATGACCAAGTTAGGGTGTCTTGGGAAAGTATGTGAGCACTTCAGATTATGGCCTTGTTGAGGTTTGCTAGGTGTAGATGCTCACACTAGCTTGACCTCGAGGGTTCAGTGGTCTACAAATCTTCATGCCTGGAGTGTAGCCCCATGACTCTCTCTATACATGTATTGTACCAGAGCAGTCAACCTTGGACAGTGCCACACCAACTACTGGACTAATCTGATTCGTGCATGCAAAATTGTCATTTTAACATATACAGTACATACAAAGATATGTAGCATGCTGTTAATATATATACATGCTCACATCCTTCGCAGGAGAGGTGTTTGACTATCTTGTGGCTCACGGGAGAATGAAAGAGAAGGAAAGAGAATTAAAGATGTGATAAGTCTTAGCATAAATACTGTAGTATCTGGAAGTAATAACAATTCAAGCGTTGGAAGGATAGCAATAAAACGACAGTTACTGGAAACAGTAATATGACTTGAAACTGGGTAACAGTCCATTTGAACGTAATACCTTTCATCACACTGAGGGCCTAATCACCAGCTATCTCACTCTCACCCCCCCCCCCTCTCCCCACTTCCCACATTCTCTGTCTCTTGTCTCTCTTTTCTTCTTTATCTCTGCCACTATCTCTCTCTCTTTCTTTCTCTCTCTCTCTCTCTCTCGTTGTACCTCCTCTCAATCCCAGACACGCTTTGTCTGTGAGATGATATCTCACTCCATCGCCTCTTCTGTTTGTTATTTTGCTATCGGTCGACTATCTCATCCTGAATCCCTCCCTCCCTTTCTCTTTTTTTCTCTCTCTCTCCTCCCTATGAAATGTGCATATCTACATTGTGCGGTGTGCCTGTCTCATGCCTTCTCTCTTTCTTTCTCTTCCTTATCGTCTCACTTTCCTTCTCTATGTCCTTTCGATATCACGGATATTAAAACAAAGCAAACCAATGAACAAAAAGCAGAAATACTCGTAAGAAAAGACAGATTACTCTATGCATGCAGCGTTTCCAATTATAGCAAGATGCAAGAATGTATATCTCATAACTTCGAAGCAGCCGCAGGAAAAGTAGGAAAACTGCCCTCACAAAGATAACTGTGGTTGTTAGTTAGGCCGTGGTCACAATGCAACTGTGTCTGTATCTAATTTTCGCACTGCAGCCGTATATTCTCATAGGCCAAACACATTTCATTGCCGCCAGCTACAGTGCGTCTGGGTCTGACCACCTGGCCAGAGGGCGTGTCAGCTGACATTTCTGTTACAGATCTAACCGCATGCGCCATTTTGCGTCTTGCAAGTTCGCAACATGACGGTATGCG
The DNA here is from genome assembly GCA_038406235.1 of Peronia verruculata. Lineage (NCBI taxonomy): Eukaryota > Metazoa > Mollusca > Gastropoda > Systellommatophora > Onchidiidae > Peronia > Peronia verruculata. The sequence continues at coordinate 1,916 of JBCAUA010055752.1, forward strand.
GTTACGTTTCGAGAGTTAGACACAGACACAGATCCACTGTGGCCACGACCTTAGGCTACTTCTACCCGCTTCTACAAAACCTCTCCTATGAAGGAAATCAAATGCTACTGGAGCGCCTGTTACTGTATAAATAACAATTTTGGTATCTATACTGAAAATCTGCAACAAAACCCATAAAAGGCTTATAAACTCGAAAACTGCTGAATATATCCGTACCGGTATGAAATTTGGCACACAACATTGCTGAACATAGAGTGCTCCTATGTACATAAACCCGAAAAAAAAAAAAACTTATTATATTTGACGTTGTTCTACAAATGCAATATTAATTTAATAATAAACTCGCCAGAGTACTTGATCCGAATTGTACGTTTGATAGTATGACGCATTCAGCTAGTCAAAACACGTAGTCTTTGAGTAACATTCAGTTTAATCAACTAAAATATCAACATCGAGATGCCCACGCTTTGCAATACACTTTAAGTCGCAGGATTATAATCTCCACCGGACGCCGTTGGTTCTCTTCTAGTGTGAAAAAAAAGTTTATAACATCTTTATTTTTCGAGACACAAATATGGGACCAAGAACGCCAGATGCTTCCTGACATCAGAATTTCGAAGAATCTGACAAACACCTAACTTGACCTAGATACTGCATTATGCGACGTTCTGTCAGAAGAGGATCGACTTGTAGGCCTACACCGCAGGCATACTAGTATATGTATAGCTAGATCCAGTGCGCATGTTCAGTCTCTATTGGCGGCCATTGCTCTAATAGAACCACACTCTCACGGCTGAAATACGGTTATAATATATGTTTCTCCTTTCATTCTCCGGCGAGAAGTTATTTCAGAGGTTTGTTGTTTAAAAAAAATCCTGTCTGACGACGAGGGAAAAAAGTCGAACTATGGGAGCCGAGTGGCTCAGAAAAGAAGCGCATATAGTAAATAAACAGTTTATCAAACAGAACCGGAGGTTGTCCCTGCGAGCCGGGTCTTCTACTTGTATGTCTATTGTCTCTGCCCCACTCTTACCCGAACTATTGGAGGCAGGATACTGTTTTTGCCTGGATCGTCGTCGCATGTGGAAGAGCGTGCAAGCAAACCAGATGTTCATGATGAGAACGACGAAAAAGGGAATAACAAAGTTGATGGGAGAACTGATGAAGACAGAGTAGATGCGGCCGAACTTGGTCAGCCGGAAGCGTTTTTGTCCAGGTAGGCAGTTCCCTTCAGAGCTCAGCTCTAGAATTTCATCCAAAACTTGAGGCGTATTCACGAGTATGGCAGCAATGAGGATCACAAGGTTAAGTTTGGCGGCCAGTCGAATGGTTCTGCGGATAGATAGATGGATGGATGGATGGGTGAAGATATGTAATCGCTAGTGAGATGCATATAGTAGACATGACAGTGTGTACGAGAATGTCACGTATTCCTTTGTTAATGCCAGTTGTACTTTTCTGTGTAAAGTGCATTTGGTTACATGTCAAACAGGATCAGGTGCTTCAGTGAGTTGTGTAGGCATGTGTTTGAGTGTGGGTCTGCACACTCGTGTCATCGTGGGTGTAGCGAATACACGAGGGTATCTGCGTGAATGTGCATGGGTTTATCTGTATATGTGTGGGATTAGTTGAGTGTGTTTGTGTATTTGTGTGCGGGTAATTATATGTGTGAATATGGGTGGGTACGTGTCTACCCTGCACAGTGTCTGACCTTTATTTCTCCATGAATTAGGGCTTGGCCACAGACAGACAGTGCTCCAAGGTGACACAGGTGTGTTTGCCTGTGTGTGTATGTGTCTACATGATGTGTTTGTTTACAGTGCGTCTTGTGTGTCTGTATATCTGACCTGTACTTCTCCATGAAGTAGGGCTTGGCCACAGATAAACAGCGCTCGGCGGTGACACAGATGATGACGTAGGCGGAGCTGAAGACACAGAAGGTCCACAGACAGTTACACAAGCTGGTCAACCAAAGAACATGACCACCAGACAGTCGTAAGACGGCCAGGACCAGGGAGGCCAAGGTGAACAGGGCATCATATACACCTGGGGATATAACAGTGACTGTGTACCATTTGAACCGTTATAGTGGTTGTGGTGATGATGATGATGATGATGATGGTTTTCATTATTGCCCCGACGAAGAGCCAAGCAAGCTGGAAAATTTGGCTAGGGATATTCTCAGTTCAAAATTCTTCATATTGTTTCTACACTTTTTTGATGTATTTGATTAGTTGCCCGTGGTGACAGTCGTCTTAATTTTAAGATATTTTTTGTAACATGATGATGATGTTGTATGTGTTATTTTCTTTCTTCTTCTTCTTCTTCTTTTTTTTTGATAGTTTAGTTAGTTAGCGGTTGGACAGTCTTTATCTATTTTATAAAATGATGATGATATTGCCCTGACGAAGAGCCAAGTTGTTTGAATAATTGGCGAAGTGATATCAACATCAAAATCGAGTTCTATTTATTGTTGTGTTGTCAGTTAGACAGTTCTCTTACATTTTATAACACGATGATAAAACAAAAAAAAAAAAGGGCGATCGAAAGGCAGTAGTTCAAAGTACGAAACATCAATAAGAGCAACACTAGCAATAGAAAGATGATCACTGGTACATAAAGTGAACAGGGCAATGACAATAATATAATTTATCATCAGCAACGACAACAACAATAACAAACAAATAATAAAAAAACTGCGAGTGCATAAGAACAATAACAACACTAGCAATAATAATGATAACAATGAACTGCACCAACAACAGCCCCATCACCACCAATATCAGGGAGAAAAAAATCGTAATCTATAACAATACCATCACTGACGATAACCATAACAACACTGGGAAAATAAACATGATCAACTTCTGATTTTAAAAACACGTTTTTGTTTCACTTAAAACCAGAGTTTAATCCAAACAACAGCAGTACATTTTGTTAACGTCGCCTCCCTAATGGTTGCTAAGTTACTTACCTAATGCCAGAAGATAGACGCTAGTGGATGACCTCATTTGCCGTGATGACGTCACGACCACAGTCGCCAGCGCTCCCAGAAAGCCCAACACGCTGAGAGCCAGTTGGAGAAGAGCGATGTTTCTCAGAAAAGGCGTGGGGTCCTCCTGGAGTAGGTCAAGAAATTATAATACTGTAATGACATAAAATGACTTTAACTGTTGAAGAGTCAAGAAGTTCACCTGTTGAAAGACTCACTCATTACATTTTGCACTGGGAATTTAGAATTCCTGTTCAAATAGTATAACGTATTATAGTGTTGTCATAATTAATGCCCTTATAGCGTATATGTGGTCAGTTGTTCTATATGGTAGTGAACGCTGGCCTTTGAATGAACAAAGACACAGAAAGGAGGCTGGAAGCTGCTGAAATGTGGTTCCTCAGAAGAATAATGAAAATAGCATGGACAGAGAGAAAAACGAACAAAGAAGTTATGTCAAGGCAGGATATGAAAGAGCCCTCACAAGAAAGAGACAACTGAAATTCCTCCGCGGACACATCTGCAAGAGGAATGGTCTAAAGACACAGACAGGGATGTCAATCTGTCTACATGAAAAACTAGGAAAAGTTCCTGGTATATTCTTAAGTTAAGCAACACATAAACTGAATTAGGTTAATGGTCAATAAATCCAGATTAGGGCTAACAGAGAAATGACTGACATCCAAAAAGTAGGAAATCCTAGTAAAATAGGAAATTTGACATCCCTGGAACAGATGCTATGTGGAGTAATCCAGGGGAAGAGAAAAAGAGGACGGCAACGAATGAAATATATTGACACGCCACCAAAAATGAAATGAGCAGCAAGGAGAACTGACAACAGAAGGGTCTGGCAAGCCGGTCGTCGATATCTGCTCCAGACCTGACACTGAGATGCTTATTGAAACTGTTTTTTAAGGAGACGGAATCAAAATCTAAACGAGAACAGAGAAAGAGAGGTAAGAGGAGGGGGGGGGGGTTGAGACAAAGCAAAAGTAATTTACAAGGAAAAAAGACAAAGAGAGGGTGGAGGGAAGAGGTGATGAAAGGGAGAGGAAGTCAGAGAGGAAGAGAGTGAGAGAAAGGCAGAGCAAGAGAGAGAGAGAGAGAGAGAGAGAGAGAGTAGAGGTGAGCGGAAAAGAACAGAGTAAGCATGAGAGAGAGAGAAAAGGAGAATCATTTACTAGTTTATTGTGTTGGGGTTTAACGGCACATCAGCAGGACAACGGCTATATTGTGCCTATGACGGTAGGTATATTTACACGTTACAAGGCTGATCAAAGCACATATAGATAAAATTTAACGCTGAACAGACATCATGTTTATGAGTTATAAAAGGATATCAGCATGTGTATATGAACCTGGATAATCAAATATTTTATACCAAAATTAAAAACATGGATCTGAGCAATTTTGCGGGATCCCGTGGGGATCGCTCCATGCTTATCACGTTATGTGTCACGGAGTAATGTTAGAATTTGCTGCACAGACCAGCCTGACGTAAAAAGCTCAGGATGGCTTGCAGCTTTCTTTTGGTAAATAGGTCCTCCAGAGAGCGACTTGAGAAGTGGAAAGTGGACTTCTCGAGCGTCTCTGAAGTCTGCCCAATCTATAATTATGTGTGCGACTGTCGACACTGACACAGTGACAGGCCACACACTTTGGGGGCATTCCTCCTCTGGGAAGAAAAGAGTGGGTGAGGTGAGGGTGACCCAGACACAGGCGGTTGAGGACCACCTGGCTTCGTCTTCGCGGCTGAGCAGACCCTGGCCAGTGGCTAAGGTCTAATGTCTGGTTGGATAGAGTAAAGTTTGTTCGCAGTCTCTGTCAGGAACAGAAACTGAAAATAGAGATAGCAGTGACAGATTTTAAACCCATTGCTTTCTCCGAGAAATCTGATAATACAGATGAGGACACAACAAAACGCTGTCTACCTATCTGGTGAGCTCTTGTTTTTTTTTTCTCTACCTGTCTGTTTCTAACCTCTGATGAACCAGTCATAGCTGTCATTGTATTTTCTGCAAGTCTATCTATCTTTCTGTCTGTTTGTCTGTTATGTCGTTGTCTTACTCCTTAACAGACTGTCTTACCTTGACCTTCACACAGCGCCCTAGACGGAAGACAAAGAACTGCATGCTATAGCCAAATAGCGACAGGCGATTGGTTCCGTTCATGTACCACGTGAACATCAGCTCGCTGTGATTGGCTGAGCTCAGCTCCAGCTTGTGCGCCGCGTATCTGACCCCTGACATCATTGGCTGCGGCGACGTCATTCCATGAGTGAAAACTGAAACAATAATAAATATTAATATTCTCTGAAGTTGTTAGAAGATAGAAAGATTGAATGGTTTCCTAGCGTTATCCGCAAAATTGAAAAAAAAAAAAAAAAAGTTATCTTTCCCCAGTACCTTTTCTGTGTGCGGCTCACTTCACTGTTACGTACTCGTATGTGGCGATAGACGGATCATTTCCATTGATAAAAAATAAAGCAGAATTCAGATTTGAATAAACCTACACAATTGTTATAAGAATGGAACCTGTGCTAGAGTGTACCAAACTGTCTGCGGATGACACCAAATGAAAGATAGCGTGTGAGGTCGTGTAGTTGTGACAATTCACGGTTTCATTATGACAATCGTTAGTTTCTTACGCCTGACTTAAAAAAAAAAAATTGTCACAAATACGCGAGGAGAAAATTGCACAGTTTTGCTTCACGTGAGTCGGGTCTACTTAGTTGGCATCTTGGTAAATCCATTTACAGTTCACTGAAGTTGCTCAGCTTATGGAGACAGCTCAAATGAAGGAAACAGGACGCGCCTCGGATGCACCTCTTTCGTGGAGTTAAAGCAAACAATTTATCTCTGTCTAGAAAACAAAATGTAAGTCATTTTGGATATCATTATGTTTCTTATTTATCTGCTTTCTAATCCTTCGTCTACATGATGCTAGAACTCCAGCCTAACAATGTCACTTGCAACTACGATGCATATCCCACATAGATAGTCATAACTATTAGCATGGCGTAGGTCAATCCAGTCAACCGTCTGAGAAGTTAAACTTTATATGGCACAACACTGTCTCAGAAACTTAGGTCTGCAGAAGAAAGGATGGGCGGACGCCATTTAGGATTGGATCATGACCACATTTCGAAGTCTTGGGGCAACACTGCCACAAACGCCATTTTGCAATTTTACAGAGGAGCAAAAACAAACAAACAAAAAATTATCATTTTCACAAAATGGTCCAAGAAACGTCAGATTCGAATTGGTACTTTGACAGTGCAGCGAGATATAAAATTAAATTCCTCCTATTTCTAATTCAAACTACTGAGAACATTAAGGAAAATCTGAGAACTCTTGTGGGTCTGTAAGGTGAAATAATATTCTCTAAATGTGTTGGGACAGAAGAGTCAAAAACTTTAAAACAAATTGAAGCAATTTTATACTCAATCCGTGCTTTAACTGGCAGCCAGTGAAGAGTCAGAAGTAAATTTGTAAGGCAGAGAAACTCACAGACACACTAATGGATAGATTGACAGACAACCAACCAGGCACACAGACAAACAGACAGACAGACTGACAGACAGACAGACAGGCAGGCAGCTTGGGAGACAGATAGATGGACAGATTGACAGACAGACAAAGACATGCGAAAAGGAGGTGATGAAAGAGAGAGAAAGTTAATAGACAATATTGGGCTGTCAAATTGTATAACTATGTGCAAACTATGTTTCGTTTAAATGTGCCTGCTAAATACTTCACATCTTAGCTTTTTTTTTTTCTGTACGTGCTCTATTATTTATTTTACTTGGCGGTGAGTTTTACCGAGACTTGAACCCAGACCTTCATGATGTGAACATTCGCCGAATGGCAACCGACTAACCACACGGCCACTGTGACCCCCGGGATAAATGATCGTGATAATGGATCGTTTTATGTGTATGGATGGATGTGAGAGTGTGTGCGTGCATGTGTGTGGGTATGTGAGAGAGAGAGAGAGAAGGAGAGAGAGAGAGAGAAGAAGTGCGGAGGAGGGAGAGCCCGCCCCATCTAGCCGTCATGATGTTCGGCCAATTTTTGTTTGAAGAATGTTTCAGTGACCCGTAAACATTTTTTTTTTTAATGATAATTTCGATCTTAATCACCACATAAGCGTGAATACACATGGCACATACATGCACTAACACACTACACGTGTACATGTATACATAATACACAGAGAGAAAAAAACAACATCATATCTGCCCAAGTACTCTGTATTGTGACACCCCCCCCCCCCCCCGCTGGGGCCCCGGTTTATAAGTAGGTTCTCTGCTCCCACCTGAAGGCGGTGTAAGCCCGTCATCGGCGGGGTGTCTCCCATGGAATGCCATCTTCGCCACTCCAGGGGAGACATCTCTTCTCTCTCTCCTTGCTCCTGTCTTCTGTCCCGCTTTCTTTCCTCTCTTCTCCTTGGCGTGTAAACGTATCTTACCTTGTTTGACACAATATAACCGTAATCGTGCTGATGTGTCTTAAAACCCCAATAAAAACAAACATCGTGATATACAACAATAAATCACCTGGTGTCTGTATATTGGCAAACTTTAATACAAAAACAAAATGACTTTTGTGCATAAATAGGCACCATTCAAAGTAATTATAATCAATAGAGAAGTCACAGAGAAATTAACACTATTCAGATATGAGATCACATGAAGCAGGTGCTATCCTACCGATCGAAATGACCTCCATCAGGAGGTTGAAAGACGTACACGTATATAGAACGTAACGTATCCTACTGGATTTCTTTATTCTTATTCTTAATATACTATTATTATCATTATTATTATTACTTTTGTTCACTTATTAGTTTTTATTATGTAACCTTTCAAACCTAATAAAAAAGAATTATTTCAGCTTGAAATGAATGCCCTGTATTGCAGAAAGAATTTTAGTGAGTAGAAATTTGAAATTTGAAAATTCTTTTTTTTTTTTTTAACAAATCTTTTAGCCGTCTATTACCTCAGCTGTATTGGTTCTTTTGCTCTCAGCTAGCCAAGAATCCTGTGTCCCCTGCTCCGAGATAATTACCCCCATGACGTTGAAAGGCATGCCTTGTTCTTGTTAAAATTCAAGATGTTTACAAGAACGTTATATACAGTAACAGTCTTATTTCACGGCAGCAATTTGTGATATGGTTATGGTTTTTATAAGCTTTTCAACCTCCCAGAGTGGTGGTTATCTCAGCTGTCCACAACCGTGGTAAAAAAAAATAACATAACACTATTGTCATTTTTTTAAAACTCGTTTGGTGACATGAATATCATGAAATATTATTATGTTCCTATGAAATGTTTGATAAAAGGAAAAAAAAAAATGTTTATACCAAACAATAAACACAACCTGTAAGAAATTGTTTGTGCTACACTGCTACACAGTCAGTCCTCACTGGAAGATCGTTGGGCTCAGTCCTAGTATTTCTCTTTACATGGCAAAAGAGGGGTTGAACAAATTGTGCAAAGAGGGTTTGGAAAAACAAAAGAGACATTTTTTGCGCTCTTTGCTTGAAAAATACAGCATGAAAAATTGTCCAAAAGTTAAGATATAAGGGGAATGCTTCCTTCTTCTTCTTGTTATGATTTTTATCGAATTTTTTTTGATGACCAGTCTTTCGAAGGACAAAAAGTCAAAGGATTTTTTGTTCGCTTTACTCTGCTTGCTCAATAACTCTTGTCGGGCAAAGGGAAGTAACAGGGCTGGTCAAAATGGTCTCCCCTTACACGAGTCCCTCTTTTGGAAGGGCCAGATGATCTACGAAACGATCTCCTACTATTGCTCAAGTCATGTCCTCAGAATTGATGCTGGCCAAAATCACCCTACACCAGTAACCTGACGTGCCAGTTATTGTTTTGTTTCGTGAATAAAATACTTCCAATGTCGTTCATTCATTTTATAAGTTATAGTGAACTCCCTTAGGTAGTGCTCTAAAAACATCTAAAAGCGACTTACGCCAGTCATTGTGGAGTGAACCGTGACGTCACCTTCTTGTATGAAAATGCTCAGTGACAGAAAAGACACACGGTTTGCCAATACAATCCAGGAGACATCATTCTGATTTTTATCTTGGTAAAACAAAACACGGAATGAACAATCTGATCTATACTATAAATTTGCAGTCAAGCCCACATGGACTCGAAAACTGCTGAATGGATCCATATGAATTTTGGCAAACAAAATTGCTGCCCACAGATCTGTGCGTCTAATTACATAACGCTGAAAAAAAAAGCCTAATATGTTTGACGGTTTTCTAAAAAGGCATTAAGTTTCGAGAGTGTTTGCTCCGAATTGTGCGGTCGACAGAATGACGTGCTCAAAACACCAAACATGTTTTCTTTGAGTAAACATGCAGTTAATCATCCAAACTATCCAACATCGAGGTGCGCACACTTGCCATCAGGGCAGTGTCGGTTTGACCTAGATCTATATTTAAATCATCTCCAACGAGGGAACGAGGATCCCTTCTTAATGAGGTATTTCGAGATCGGTCACATGACCGAGGCAACATCGCTCACATGTGGCTTTGTTTATATGATG
>JBCAUA010055763.1:0-11478 GCA_038406235.1 Peronia verruculata
GGAGGGCGCTTAATATAAATCCTATAAAAATATAGCAGCTTTTCTCATCAAATTCTGTGAATATTGCATTGTGTTATAAATGATGACTTTTAATTTAGTTATTTGATATAGATCTAGCTTTTAATCCACTTCATGATTTAAAGGCGGCGGCCTTCATTGTAGTGAGAAATAAAACGCATGGGCGGAAATGGGATATAGTGATACGATGTGACTGTTGTATTTCTGCATCGTTGAGATCCTAGTTTCCATGTTTGATGCGTGTGCTTTGATTAATATCGGTTCTCTGATACTTCTTTGATAAAGAGGATCCATTATTAAATGTCAGCTAGTTCATTGGAGAACATTATTCAATTTATACTATACTTTTAAAAGAAATATTTCCTTCTATGAAAACCAGCAGAAACTTTCTCTATCACTGATCAATCCTTTCCAGGAGATCGACGTGACTTTACTGAAAGTTGCTTATTTTCATTTTCTGTCTGCTTATATTTTACGAAATCTCGCCAAAAATAATCCTAATTATACATAGGCCTGATCAATCACTGTTTATTAATGAAAAAAGAAAAAAAAAATCATTGTCAGATGTCTATTTCTTAATTTTCTGTTTTGTAATTTACGATATTTATTAAAAAGTAATGAAAAATATCCCCTTTAGTATTATATATAATTAATTTCAAGAAAATTGTGATGGCTGCTATTTCGTAAAGGTATAAAACTTTTTATTATAATGAGCCGCAGTTTGTAGCTCATTTTAAATCTTGGAAAACGATATATTAAATAGCTATTGTGTTTCACCTCATGCAGATAAGAAACCGATCTGTTTCAGCAAGTGTAGATGAGAGTTGAATATTATTTATTTGATTTTCAAATAATTTTTTATCTGTGCTGTGGTTAATGCTCTATACAAAATGAGCCGAAACGTGAGAATAGGAGATACTATCTTTGATTGATGGGTTAACTTAATTGATTGATTTCCATGTTGTTTTGAAGACTCACCAGTTTAGCCACGCCTATGATGAAGAACACATACGGTATTAGCTTTTTTTTTGTTTTTTTGTTTCAGGTAATTATCTATGTACTGCTAAGGACATAGAACGTAGATTTTTGAGACCTATAGATTTATTTTGTCACTCTTAACTATCTGAGCCCTTTGCTTGTTTAGTAAACTGAAACCACAGTCATATCTATAAAGTAAAGTCATGTCAAACGAGAGCAGGCTTCTCATACTACATGACTTGAACACCAACCAATGCACTCCATGCTAGGTAAATGGCCATAGGAATCAATAAAAATCACAAAATATCTGTGAACCAAAGCCCATAGTACCACGGTGCCATATGTCATTTCCACATATATGCACTCTCTAGAACTATACATTTTAATTTAAGGCTGTAGCTGCTCCCCCTTACCTCTCCACCATTCACGCACGCGCGCACATACACACACACAGTACACTGACATACATATCGTAAGTGCCATGCACACATTTCCGACTTGTGCCTTGAATTGCCGGTCGATGCAGATACATTAATTTTTCCACACATATTGTTAAGATATCCTTGGGGTCATGGCAAACCATGTGTGTACCGACATGTCATTATAATGTGAGACGGAGCAGTCCAGCAGTTCAATATAAAAATTATAATAATATAAAATAAAATATTATGTCACTTTGCCTTTTTAAACTTTCTTTCAATGATAAAGTTTTCACCAAATGTATTCAATAGGTCATTGATTTTGCCGTGAGAAAGTTGCCCATACTTCATTAGGACACTGCTATCCATGTATGTAGCGACATTTTTATTTTATTAAGACACTGCTATCGATGTCTGCAGCGATTTTCATTTTTCATAGGGACGCTGCTATCCATGTACGGAGAATTGGCTGTTCTTCATTAGGACACTGCTATCCATGCGTAGCGTTGTTTATATTTCATTAGGACACAGCTATCCAGGTGTGCAGAATTGTCCATATTTTATAAGGATACTGTTATCCATGTATGTAGCGATGTTTGTATTTCATTAGGACACTGCTTTTCATGTATGCAGCATTAGGACACTGTTATCCTTGTATGCAGAATTGTTCATATTTTATTAGGACACAGCTATCCATGTGTACAGCATTGTTCAGACTTTATTAGGACACTGTTATCGATGTATGTAGCGATGTTTGTATTTTTTTAGGACACTGCTTTTCGTGTATGCAGCATTAGGACATTGTTATCCGTGTATGCAGAATTGTTCATATTTTATTAGGACACAGCTATCCATGTGTACAGACAGCATTGTTCAGGCTTTATTAGGACACAACTATCCATGTGTACAGACAGCATTGTTCAGGCTTTATTAGGACACAGCTATCCATGTATACAGACAGCATTGTTCAGGCTTTATTAGGACACTGCTATCCATGTTACGGAGCATTGTTCTGACTTACTTAATTAGGACACTACCATACATGTATGCAATGTTGCTTCAGTTATGTGTACTTGATGTTCAAACTATTTGAATATCATAATAATATTGTCATCCTATCTAACTTGTGCAATATTCTGGATGCGTATGACAGGAAGGGAACAGCAGACCACCACGTTCAAAATCCGCCATCCCTCCACTGGCCAGAGGTAGAGGCATGTCCTTCAAAGTCAGAACTCCAGCTGAGGACAGAAGATACGTTAGTGCATTGTTTCCCTCTTTGCTTGCGCCCTCAAAATTTATGAACTTAGCTTGTCACACAAGTCATGTTAATCTTTTTTTCAGACTTTCATTTATAAAATTCACACTTAGAAGACTGCAAGCTCAGTGGGCTGAGACAGGTGTATCCCCATCTGTATCCCCATCACCTGTATCCCCATCATGTCTAATTGCACCAACCTGAACCAAAACTGGCCGATTTTAAAGAGTTATGTTTCAGAAAAAATCAGCCAGTGTTGGTGCAAATTGGAGCAATCCGATACGATGCACATAGCGGGTGGTGCCAACACCCTCCTGACACATTGGCCCCTCAGTCCTATAGTAAGCTACTAATGTCAGTGACTCTCATGATACGAAATTCTGGAGCTAGTGACACTCATGAGTCATGATATTGGCTATAGCATGAGTGAGATTCTGGACACATAACGTTAACGTCAGAGATGCTCATGACCTCTTTCTTTTGCTATTATCATCTTTTTGCTGTTTTGCGACGAACGAGATACTTACCTCAGATACTGATATCAGTTATACCATGACAGTCTACCTCAACGAAATAGGCAGTCATGACATTGTCATATGGCCAGGGTCTTGATGTATTCATGACTTCTAAGTGACAATGGTGTCACCCATGACACATGACTTTGATCTCATACAACCATGATCTCATCGACACTTTTGATATTTACGCCGACTTCTTTCTCATTTTGTTTCTTTCTTTGTGTCTTTCCTTTCTTTCTTATTTTCTGGTAGTCTTTCTTTCTTTCTTTTTTTCCTTCCCTTCTTTTTTTTAAAACTTTTCTTTCTCTTTTATCCTTCTGTCTACATGTCTGTCTTTCTCCCTCTCCCTCTTTCTGCCTTCTCTTACCTGGCATTCCTTTTGTTCGTTGTTCTTTCTCTTTTTCTTTCTTTCTTCCTCTACACATGGTAAAGAAAGTTCACCCCTCCCCCTTCCTTTTTGTCCTTCCTTTTTTCTTTTTCTCTTCTCATTTCTGTCTGTCTGCCTATTTTGTCTTTCTGTCGTTCTCCAGCTCCACTGCGTTTGGCTTTTGTCTGTGTACCTTTAATTCCAAGGGTACTTGTTAACTGCCCTATCTCTTCTGTAACCATTAGAGATGTAACATCTCCTGTGATTATCTTTGCAAACAGAGAAGAGTTGAGTACTTACGGATCAAGGAAGAAAAGAAAGGATTTACTGGCAATGCTCTGAGGGTAAGAACTCTGATGTGGTTGTGTATCATAATGTTTTATTTCAGCGGTTCTCAGCTTTTCCATCTTATTTGCCCTGGGGTTTTTTCTTCTACGGCGACACAAGAAATGCTGGCTCTGCTGCTATATATATATATATGTTAAGGTTAAGTTTTTGTAGACCTTTCAGTCTATCTGTAGGCTATGTCGGCCATTTCTTGTGAGCACATGGACCGCGGCAGAGGTTGTCATTATCTCCATGTCAGCATCACAGAGATATCATGAGGAGCAACTTTAAAGAACTGTTAAAAAAAATGGGCCCAATGCCTTTACTATTTAAAGTTTCTGTCCGCCTTCCCCTAGATGAGAGCATGGGTACAAAAAAGAAAAGAAAACAAACAAACAAACCAAAAATTGAATTGAAATTACAAATAGGAATGATTATATTTTTAGTAACACCCGTCCATGGGGAGCGGGAGGAGGAGAATGGCCTTCCTCCCCGCCGCCGCTTACTTCATGGCTCAGACACGCACATATATACAAATTCACTTCCAGCTATCGCCAGGCAAATGATGGGCCTGATAGTTTGATCCATCCGCTGCCATGTGTAACAATGTTAAAATTAGGGCTCATAGCTTTTTAATCTCGCTCAGTCCTGTTTCAAACAAAAATTTCAGTGTTGTAGAGTGAGTGTACGTGATTTTTTTTTTTCTATGACAGGCTTTTCTAAATGACTTTACTTTAAAAGCTGGTATTGCCGCTGTTTGTCATTATGTTATATGTGAAGATTTCTCGCCTTTTTACCTTGTCTGCCCGTAGCAGTTTTCTGTAGTAACTTTATTCTGAGAATGCTAATTTCATTTCTCTTTATTAAAATTTATGAATCCTCCCCCCCCTCCCTTTTCCTTCCCCATCATCCTCTCGCCCCAATCTCCTCACCACTTCCCCCCCCCTTCCCACAGTCATTTCAGTTGTGGACATCCATAACAGTTTTTCCAAAATAGCTTCACTCTGATAATGCTCACTTTCCAGTTATATGTCATCTATGTCATGGGGAAATGTTTCAGTTTTTTGAAAACTGTTCCAGGATGAGGAAGTTGAAAAAAAAAAATAAATAAAAACCCTAGTTTATGTTCTTTTGCTTGTTTGTTTTGTTTTGTTTTGCTTTGATCTTTTACAGAAAAAAAAGGTTCTGAATATTATACCTTACTAAGACCAGAACTACGTATTTATTTGTTTGTTTCTGTTTGTTAATTAGATCTAGTTATTTATCTATTTAATCTTTTTTTAAAATTTATTTATTAATCTATCAATTTATTTATTATATAGTTTTTTTTATTTATCTAAATATTCAGTTGTAGACTTTACTTATTTATTTATTTTGTCTACATATTATGTATGGATGATTTGACAGAACTGCAAGTCGGCCAAGACATCCTCAGAGGAACACAGGGAGAGATTCAACGAAGGCCACATTGTCCGGAAACAGTGGGGGCCTGGAAAACGCTTAGACCCCAGCAATATTGATGACCTCATCAGGTGAGCCTATCTCTGCTTTGACTCTGACGATCACCTGTTTGTTTTTCTTAAGCCTTTCAATCTTAAAAGATAGGATTATCTCGGCTTTTTAGAAGTTGTCAAGTTTTTGCTAGAATTTTTGTGGGTAGAAATTTGGAATTTGGAAATTTTGCCCCCACAGCGGCACTTAGGCCTACTCTTCCTTCGATTTTCAACTGCCGAGGCTTCTTTAACGTACGTAACGTACACACGAGACCTCCGAAATATTTTTGCCCTTATCCGAGAAGGCTAGACGTCGGGTTTCCCACCCACAGGAAGCCAGAGGACCGTTGAGTCAGTGAAAAAATACGGATTTTCGATCTTCGTGTCCCGTCATCCCCCGATGCAGAACCCGCGAGACGATCCCGGTCACTCCATGAGGAGACGCCATACCCATTGAGCCACTGCGTCCCCCACGATCATCTGTCTTTCTTATGACCTGCGGATTTTTTTACACAGCCATTTTCTGAAGTCAACGTCAATGAAAAAATATTGTTTGTTTGTTTGTTTGTTTGTTTTTTGTTCGGTTGTTTGTTTCTTTCTCTCTGGTTGTCATTCTTTCATTCTTTCTTTCTTTCCTTCTTTCTGTCTTTCATTATTCTTTCTTTCCTTCTTTCTTTTTCTTTCTTTCTTTCTTTCCTATTTTTCCTTTCTTCTTTCCTTTCTTTAGTTCTTGCTTTCTATTTGTCCTTCGCCAATACCCGTATTTCTCACTCTCTCTTTATCTAAGTCCCTGTCCTTTCACTGAAACTTCCCACCGGTCTCCTGCTTTAAAAATAGAAATATTATTGAGTTCTTTGTTTATTTCTTATTATACATTCATTAAAAAAAAAAAAAATTCTTCTAGGATGTTTTTAGCCCCCATCTCCTTCTGGCCACCCGTCCTCGATCAACCTTCTTTTCACTGAGAATTAATATCAGCAACACTCGGTGATTTCAATATTTTCAGACCCAACCCACGCAACTTCACCACCGTGTCCAACAGCGGTGTAACCCGCTCAGAAAGGCTGGTGGGCTGGATGCCCCTGCACTATGACCCGTATAGCATCACGCCCATGGACGCCGTGACGGGAGACGTAGCCGAGGAGGTCCAGAAGTTGGCATCTAGCCATGACGAAATGGCCGGCCTAGAGGAGTGTTACAAGCGGATCTGCAAGGTGGGTGCCATCTTCATGTGGGGTACATAAAACTGTGACAGAAAGTCATGATTATCTTCTCTCCTGAATCTGTCATCACATGCAACTTTACCGAAAATAAAAAGAAAAATTGTTATTTTCACTTTTCTTCCATACAGGAGGTTTTCAAATTTATATCATTTTGTGTGATGAAAATAAGTAAAGAAAACATTAACCCATTCACTGCTCTGTTAACATACCATGCATGTTTGAATATGACTGAGGTTTTTCGGTGACATACTGAATCTGACCTCAGCCATATTATGACATAAGTTATTTGTCAGTGAAAAAGGGGTTGTGATCTCGACAGACATGAACTTATAGTCTCCTGGTGATTCTGCTCATTTTGTGAAATTTTCTTAGTACTGGGCGAGGAAATATGCATGGCAGTGAAGGGGTTAATTGAAAACAAAAAAAAAAAAAGGATTGCATGTGATGATATAATCAACAGACAAAAAGATTTTGTCCCAGTCTCATGGATGTCTCACAACTTAACAACAGTAGTTCTCAGAGTTTCCTATGCATCTAAACTCGAAAAAAAAAAAAAATATGTGTGTGATTCAATTTCGCTCTCCCACCAAAGCCATGACACATTTACTCTGAAGAAATAGTGTAAAGAAAGTTGCTGTGGTCTATATCTGTCCCACTTCCAGAAGTGCCGTCACACAGTGAAGTGTAAAATTCTATGTTCAAGTCCAAGTTGCAGTTTCACATACTATTGCCCAACTGTTCTGTTTGACATCATTCTATAGAAGTTCTCAACCAGTCACACATCTTGACTTTTATATTCTCAAACAAAACTGAACATAATGTCTAACATTCTTTCATCCCACACGGAATGAATCATACGCAATATCATAATAAGAAACAGATTTATTCTGATAGCACGAGCATGGGCATACATGTATACTGTATGATATTTTATGGACGATTAAAAAAAAAAAAAAAGCTACTGAACGTCTTATGATAAATCCTCCTTGATAATTTGCAGATGCCACAGATTTGATAATACTTACATCAGTAAAACATAAGCTTTATGCTGTTACAGGTTTCATTACAATTGTTTGTCATTTATTATTGTCTCTTGGCATATGTTATATTGTTGTACTTTCTTTAAACCCCCTCCCCCCTCCAAAAGAAAAATAATAATTGCTTTAGATTATTTGAAGCTGAACAAACAACAAGATTTCCTTCACCATTATTTTTTTCAAATGTTGAAAATGTACTACGTTCTTTTAAGTGAGCGAACTATTTCTCTATTAAAAGATTTATGAAGTGGATAAAAAAGAAATATCTAACTGGCGGAAATTTCAAATTTTAGTTCAACATTCCATACAACTTATTTTATCTCCTGTAGGTGAACACACCAGTTCTATCAGGCTATATGGTATGCATCGTTTTCTTACAATTTCCGTCCACTCCTTGCATGAACTAGCACTCTGCATATATTTTATTATCCTAGTAGAAACATTGTTATTCCCCTTGTACTCTCTCTTTTTTTTTTTTTCCTTCTCCATGGCAATGCAACGTTTTCTCTAATATTTCCCTCCACTTCTTGCATGAACCAAAACTCTGTATATACTTCTTCTCCTGGCAGATTCTTAGTTATTGCCCTTGTATTCTCCTTGCTCATTCGCGCGCTCTCTCCCCCTTTGTCTTGTTGCAAGCATGCCATTGTATATGGAAAAGAAGAGCCATCAAAGCTTTCTCATCGAGACATCAAAGTTTGGGATCACATAGATTTAACATCATTAACTGAATGAATTCAAGCTTTTTTCAAATGAATTTTAAAAGATTTTTAAGAAGATTTTGACAAATTTTAGTTTACAAA
This sequence comes from Peronia verruculata, assembly GCA_038406235.1. Lineage (NCBI taxonomy): Eukaryota > Metazoa > Mollusca > Gastropoda > Systellommatophora > Onchidiidae > Peronia > Peronia verruculata. The sequence continues at coordinate 8,442 of JBCAUA010055763.1, forward strand.
GTGGCATAATTTATTATTTACAAAGGGATCAGTTTATGTTTGAGATGCTCAAATTAGAGGAAAATATTTACCACCTCATACCAAATAAAGTGACAAATAAAATAAAGAAAGTGCTATGAATGTCTTACGCTATCATCACATCTATTGGTATTAAATTGGTATTAAATTTATTTATGTCATTAGAATTGAATCTATAGTATATGTTAAATTTTGATTTGACAGATTTATTTTTGTAAATGCCTTTAATCAAAATTTGATTGCTTTTGAAACGATGTAAAACCATTTCGGCTGCTGTTTTACTTTGTGTAATTGTTGGCAGTATTTCTTTTTTTTTTTTTTTTTAATTGTTTGTCTTCTCTAGAACTCAGTATTATCGCTGCTTTCTGGCTTTCATTTCTTTCCTTTTTTCTCTTACCTCGTTGAACAAGCTTCCAACTTCTTTCAAAGCATGTATCCTTAAACTTTCCATGTATTCAGATATATCTTATGTTGTGCTTGTTGATCGAGAAGTATAAAATGTTGGAATATGTTTGTACCGTGTAAATGGCATTATGTTTGTGGGTTGGGTTTGATTGGGTTGGGATTTAACGACACATCAGCACGATTACAGCTATATTGTGTCAAATAAGATACGTTTACACGTCAAGAAGAAGAGAGGAAAGAAAGCGGGACAAAAGACAGGAGCAAGGAGAAAGAGAAGAGATGTCTTCCCTGGAATGTCGAGGATGGCACTCCATGGGAGACACCCCACCAATGGCGGGCTTACACCGCCTGCAGATGAGAGCAGATAACCTAGGGGGGGGGGGGGGTTATGTTTGTGGATATTGGCTCAGGAATGGCACAAACAAAGTTATGTCTTCTTCAGTGTATATGACACTGTGACAAATTGTCATCAGCCTTTGTCCCTGTTTATGCCATCACATGCAACCTTTTAGAATTGATTTTTCCTAAAAAAAAAAAATCAGTGTTAGTTGAATCCCAGTGCCAGAATCTGAGTTTAAGGTACAAACAAAATAAATTTGAAAATCTGTAAAGATGAAAAAGAAAAATTTAATTTAACGTTCATGAGCCCCTCACAAGTTTTTTTTTTTATTTATCATGCCAATATCATTTCAGATTAATGTTGGACTTGATACAACCACAATGAAATCAGCATCAGATAAAGCATATTGCTCATTTTTTAATGATTTGTGAAATATATCCTTTTGTAAAATGTCTGTGGTTTCTTTACTTTCAATATATAGAAACTGATCTTTATAATTATCTGTCACGATGGGTTCCCAAAGTGTTGCATGAGAGGACAAAATCAAGAGGCAAAGGATCATGACTCCTCGGTCACAATGTTCTATATTCAGTCAGTTCAGCCAAGCGCATGGGAATGATAGCAAGCCCGGCTCAATAGTTTGAGCAAACGTTAGCCTGCAATGGGCGATTTCTAGAGAAATTAAACTCTGACTTATCAGGCCTTTTTGCACTATTCTCTCAACATAAAACCTGTTCCCTGCAATATGTAGATTTTGTTGATAATCATGGAAAAGAACACCAGTGACTCAATAGAACCAACAATTGCATCCTCCTCTGACCCCTTCTGCATGTAGGCTTTTTTGGACTTCACGATGCTACATTCGATAACCCAATGGCTCTTAAGTAAACATAACGGAGGTAATGAAATGGATTTATCAATAATAATTATATCACCGCGTCCAGAGGCGTAAAATTGTAACTGCAACCGTTTCCTGTTTAAAAAAAACAACAACAAACAAACGAACAAACAAACAAGAAAGGAACAAACAAGCAAAAACAGCAACAAGCGAAAAAGAAAACACACACACACACACACACGGACACACACATAAATTCACAACTGAAACTTCCACTTTCCAGTGAAATATGTATTGTAAAGTAGTTTAATTTGGCAGAGTAAAACATTATATGATGTGGCATTTTCATTGATAAGAACTTATAAAAGAACAGGACTGATTGCGTGCACCGGAACGAACGTTTCATGCGTTGGATAACATATTGAGTGATACGATATTAACCATCTTTATCATCACCTAAACAGGACTGCCTTCTGTTTATATAACCGGGGTCAACTTGGACTTGCATTGTCATTAAACACCTGTGAGTTTTAGTATCTTACGAAAACATCTCCCTAATCCCCATACCAGACTGTTAATGTTTCCTTCCTCAGTTCTCTGTCCGAGAGCTCTTCGGTCTGAGCCTAGCGGTATGTTGTCACTCTGTAGTCTTTGTTGTTTATCGATGTGTCTCGTACTGAAATAGGCCGTAATATCTTAAGCTGCTTTGCGAAGTAATCAACAAAGGGAAAAGGCAGGTGATTTTTATGATTAGATTTATTATTATTACTTGGACAGATTAAGTAGGAAAGAAATTGACTTGAGAGGGAAAAAACAAAACAAAACAAAAAGAAAACAAATAAAAACGGGATTATTGTATTACTTTACGTCCTATATACGTCTTTCAACTTACTGATGGAAGTTATCTCGACGGCTCTTTGTAAAATAATAATAAAAATCCTGTCTCTAAAGCTCCTGTTTTTACTTTTGGAAAAAAAAAAAAAAACGGAGAAAAGAATACAGACTAATATTTTATATACAAACTAATAAAAATAATAAGTCCTGTCTTAAGAAATCCTGTCTTCACTTTTTGGAGAGAAAAAAGTGTTAAAAGGTCTTCCAACTCCAGGGTCTGAGGGTGTCACTAGCACTGCGTTGTTTTGGTCTCCCTTATTATATTTGCTTGGTATGTACAAGGAGATTATTGTGGAAACATGGAAGGAAAGAAGGATCGAGGAAGACAGAAGAGAAAATTAATATTTTGTCGACAGCTTGAACAGTGATACGATCGACAACACAATCGGAGATACTGAACTGATAAAGAGGACCGGCAACAAAGAGGACTAGTGGGCTATGGTCATCGGTGTTTGCTCCAGACATGGCACATAGATAGATAGATAGATAGATAGATAGATAGATAGATAGATAGATAGATAGATAGATAGATAGATAGATAG
>JBCAUA010055785.1:0-11478 GCA_038406235.1 Peronia verruculata
ACACACACACACACACACACACACACACACACACACACACATACAATTTAAATGCTATTTTCTTGCCTATTTAATTTTCGAAGTGTCCACCCCTGAGGGATCATTCTGACGTGACTCCATGGCCACTGAGAAGGATGAACCGCCATGAAGTAGGGTCTGGGTCTGTTTTGTAGACCTTTATTCGGCCTGAAAACAGAAAGCACTCAGAGTGGTTGATCTTGTTTCAACAGGGTCTGGGGAGTCTTCCCACCATCCTGAACTTTGACCTAGTGAGGAAACGACATCTGAGTGATCTGTGCTCAGGTCTTTGAAAAGTGAAAATGTTTTTACCTGTCATCGAATAGATTTTTTTTTTCCGACCGAGAACACGGTTGAAAATTCCCGTCTAATTTTAGTAGGAGGGTACAAACACCGCAAACTGTTCACTACCACTGACATAGAAAACACAGAAAAAATGCACGGGACCACTGACAATTGTTCTCGGATCTCGTGGTGGAGCGGTAACAAACATCAGTGAGTGTTCTATTTTAAGCAGAGGGATACAAACACTTCACTGGGGATTTCCAGGTTTTTGCTCAGTCGATTATAAACTGTTACATTGTTTGTTTTTCTTTCTTTAAAATTGTCAAACGACACCAATAAAATTAAGCTTAGAGGGCAGCTAAAATAATGTGTTTGCCCTCTCAGAAATTAAAATAAGAAGCAAAACAGAAAGGAATAAAAAAATTATTTTTTTTCATAAAAGGAGAAGAAAAGAAAAATAATTGTCTCTTTTCTGAAAATAACTAGAAAGACTCTTTAAACTATTTACCGAAATTTCATTCATTCACTCATTTGCTCCCGTAGACCAGCTGTCCACTCGGGGAGCCTCAGAAGATCTGACAATCAGTTTCCTCCATTCAATACCGCTCATCCAATCCATTTTTTGTCTTCTCTTTCTTTTTATTCCTCGGTGACATCCCTTGGAGTGATACATTTTTTTCAACCAACTTCCCATGAGCTGTTGAGCTATGTAAAAGCTTGTCTTGCAAATAAGATATGCCACAATATGTCTGCTTTCGCAACCAGCGGGAATACTTTAATACCATCCCTTCAATTGTGTTTGCAGAAAAATTTTGGGCATCCACGTCGTTGACTAGGTGTATCTTGGTGTATCTTTTATCAACATAACGTGCTTCTGGCGTCGGATCCAAATAGATCTAGTTGGTTTATGGAAAGCACAAATCAAACTGCTTACTTTCCACACATTGGTTAAACAAAATTTTAATGATATTGGTTTGTTGGATGTCCTACTAAATGGAAGGACAAATATTTCCTATGAATTCGCCGGGTGAAAATTGAGAACGAATGTGTGTGTGTGTGTGTGTGTGTACCTTTGCCATGAAGCACGCAACGGCGGGGAGGAAAACCACTTTCTTCCCGCCGCTCCCGTATGGACAGGCGTTATTTTAAGTTGTTTATGCTTCTTATTTTAAAACGCGGGAGGCGGACAACAACAAATTAATAGTAAGACAATAAAGGCTTTAATCCCGTGTTCACATTTTGGCTATTATGAGTTGTTCCTTGGGACATCTGGACAGGTAGCTGCACAGACACAAGCAGCGATTTCCGCCACTGCCAGACAAGATCATCACAATGGCTGAGACAGTCTTATCCAAAAGACTGAAAAGAGTAAAGAAATCTACCTACCGAGGCCGCGGGACCACACGTCCAAAAACAGAAGTAAACACAAACGCCGACTGGATCTTTAGTATCTCAGATTGTATTCTATGTTTTGATTAAATCTAGACAATTAAAGTCTTAGTGCATATGACTAGGGTTAAGGTATAAGAAAATATTGTCAAATGTCATGTTAGAACAATTTGCAATGCCATTAACAAGTTCACTCCAAGTTTTCCAAGAATCTGAGAAGTGTTCCTTTGCTTATGATGATTATACCAAGATAGATCTATTATGAGTTCATTTGCTGTCTATAGAATTACACACATATCAGTAATAATATGTGCTGTAAGTTACCATTCTTCATGATTATTGAATTCTTTGAAGTCATTTTCCAGGGTGCACCTGAATGATATGTTTTTTTCCCCCTTATTTGCTTTACAAACCCAGTGGTTCCCGTTCACATTCTGCCCAGCCATTTACCAACCTCTCATTCACATTTGCACTGGCTGGAAGTCTGTATATGTCCTATGTACTTTTTTGTCACATTTCATTCTCTGCTTAACTCTCTCTCTCACTCTTCTTACTTTCTTCTCTCTCTCTCTCTCTCTCTCTCTCTCTCTCTCGCTCTTTACGTATGTGTGTCTTAAAGTAACGTGCTTTACCCTCAATAAGTTTCCTGTGTACGTTCTTTACCCCATATTTTACTGACTCTCTCTTTCTTTCGCTTTCTCTCTCTCTCTCTCTCTCTCCATTATGTGTTTGTACGTATAAGCTTATTTTTCTTCTTTATCTGGCATGTCCTCTCCCTGCTGTTTTGACTAACGCAGAAACATATTTCAAAGCTATTGAGAAATTGTAACAATCATTAGACCTGAATCTGACGCGGAATCGAGAGGAGTACATGAATTGTGTTTTCATGTTTATCTTTCTCTCAGTGATTCATTCAAAAGAATGCGTGGGTGAGTACGAGACACAAGGACAAACTTGTTTATTTTGATGTGCACTTTCAAGTTCAGCCAGAGGGCTTCGATTCGTAAAATTGCGTCTGTCTGCAATTTGCTTGAGGATGTTTTTAATGATGAAGAAAGATTGAGGAAAGGGAGGTCGTGGCGCAGTAAATGGAAAAACAAATTCCCAGATTTGAATTTTCTTATTTGGAAGACGAGCTCTTAGATGTGAGGTAACAAAGTTTTGCTTGTTTTTCAAAAACAGGATAAAGAAACAAGGAAAGAAAGAGGTCAAGAGAGAATTAAGGAAGATAAAAAGAGGGGAGGAGAGGTCGAAAGAAAACAGAAGAAACTAGCACGAAAGAGGGGACGAAAGAAAGGAAGAAAAAAATAAAGAGAGAAAGAAAGAACGATTGAAAGAAAGAATGAAAGAATGAAAGAGACCAAAGAGAAATTAATCAAGAAAGAAAAGAAAAAAAAAGAAAGAAAGAAAGAAGACAAAGAAAGGAAAGACAGAAAGAAAGAAAGAAAAAAGAAAGAAAGATATACACGTATTTTCTTTTAATTTTTAGTCTGCTTTTGTGGAACTATTGAGATGTAAGGTTGAAACGTTAATACCATTATGTTCCATTTCACTCTGGTGTTAGCTAACCTGTCTGACACAGTAGAAAATTACTATGAGTGGCAGTCATAACTGTGAGAATATGCTATCAAATCAAAGATAAAAATAGCCCAATGGTAAAATAAAACTACAAGGCAAACAAAGCCAACAATGAGATAGCTTTTTTCTTTAACCCTAAAAGTGTCACCACAAAAAGGTGAAGTATCAAATTCTTTAGCGTGACATTAATATTTGTGTTTCCGAAATGGCAGTATGTGCTTGGAGATGAGTTCTGTGGTTCTACTCTCAACTGTGTAGAATTTGATGGGGAATTCCAGTGCCAAATCTTAGTATGATGAGTGACTCTTTGACCCCTTCGGCCCCATGGCACACCTAGGGTTAAGGTATAATCAGTCAAAGTTTAAAGTTATAACAGTATCTGCAAATTGACGTGTGAGATTTGTCAAGTGTGATGTAGACACAGTGTGTTATGTCAAGAATGACAAGTTCAAGTTCAGCCCAAGTCTTCTGACAGTCTGAAACGATTTGTTTCGTTAATAATAGCACCGAGGCGCTTGAATTTCCACACAGCCTCCAACTGTAGTCGATGCACAGCAATATCAGTAATGATAGCATCAAGTGCTATAAAATTTGCCAAGTTCAATGTCTTTACGCACGTGGTTGTGTTCTTAATATTTTCCATTCGCTTTTATGAACTGCACTATTTCCTCTAATATCCTGCCAGCCATTTTGGATTTAAAATGCCCATCCAAAACTGGTTTTCGGACATAAGCTAACCGTGAAAAGAGTGGCAGGCAGTGATGTTAGTTAATTATTCTCACTTGGGAAAGGGAAATGTGGAGGGGGGGGGGAGAGGATTGTCTCCATTTCAGACCATTGAGCATCGAAGGAGATGAAAAGATTTTAGTTTCTAGAGCCAGGTGTGAGGTTTCAGCGACAGACAATTGGTTTTATCTCCTTTCTTCATCCATTCCGTCCGACCATCCCTTCTCTGGTCGCTCTCTCCCTCTGCAACCTGACTCATTAGTGCTGAAGGACCTAGCTCGGTGGTTCTCAACTGGTGGTCCATAGTGATTTTTTCTGTAATGAACGAGACTTCCACTGTATTTGCTAACAAACTGGAAATGAGTGAACGTAATTTAACATAGTACGTTCCTATCGCTTCTACAGCAGTGAACATTCTCTTCGGCAATAAGCCACCTTCATAGCGTCTTGGAACACCGGTTGGTAATTAAAAAAAATAAATGTACAGTGGTTGCGAGTCTGTCTTTGCGTCTACCATTCTTACTCGGAAATGATACAGTCCATGACATTACTATTTTTGTTTTAAACATTGGGTTGTTGGTCCGTGGCATGAAACAGGTTGAGAACCACTGACCTAGCGACTGCTCAGACAGTACTGCCATGACAGGCTGGAACAATTGAAGTCTTTTTGAAAATTTGTGTAGTCAATAGGCTGTTAAAGTCAGAGTTGTTCTGGGATATCTTAATTTCGAGTGCTGCTGACGTTTAGTGTCTAAAGTCATCTCATGTCACAAGTTGTGATTTTTTTTACCTTTTTGTGCTTTGATAGGCAATGATGGTGAATGAATCAGAAAACATGTGATGAAAAGAAAGACTTCCCTCTTTTAACATTGTAAGTTATCACAAGACATGAGGATCTCGATATCTCTGCCTAGAGTGTGGAAGACTTTGCACTGTGAAAAATATGAACACAATACCGGTCCATATTGTATGGCTAGTTAATGCAAGAACAACACCGAAGAAATCAAGAACAATATCGAAGAAGGCAAGAACAACACCAAAGAAGGCAAGAACAACACCGAAGTAGGCAAGAACAACACCGAAGTAGGCAAGAACAACACCGAAGTAGGCAAGAACAACACCGAAGAAGGCAAGAACAACACCGAAGAAGGCAAGAACAACACCGAAGATAGAGTAGCTTACTGACCACGTATTATCTATGAAAAGACCCCGCCAACATTTTGCGTCATCGTTTACAAGTAGACTCCAGCTACCGCGTGACCAGAGGTCACACCACGTGAAGATTCGTAACGGGTCAATTGGAATTGGAACACATATGAGCAGAGTAACATACGTGGGAGGACAAAAAACAATAATCAATTACTGTACGCGAGGTGGACTAGATTTCTAAATCAGAATTTAACTTCAAATGCCCACAGTTGATGAGCTTAATGACCATGTATTTTCATTGAAAAGATCCAACATTTTTGTGCCATCATTTACAAGTAGAGTCCAGCTACCCCGTGATCAGACGTCACACCACGTTAAAATTCATAAGTCTAGTGGAATTTCAATAGCTATGAGCAGAGTAAATTTCGTGGGAGGACAAAAAAAAAAAAAAAATAATCAATTAGTGTACATGTGGTGGAGTAGATTTCTAAATCAATATTTAACTTCAAATGCCCACAGCTGACGACAATAACTGTGCGCTACAGCTGCGTCCCATAATGTGGGTCATGACCTGGATATCACCTACATAGTACCAAGGAAAGACAACATAATTGCCGGAAGAGGCCCAGATGTCTTTAACAAATTTATTCTGCAGTAAAATCAGGTGTTTTTATTTCTCTAATGAGCTAGCTAGAAACCTCCATGTCTCATCTTGTTTATGAAAATATTCCTCCTGATTAAAAAATTCCTAGCAAACAGTCAACGGCCAGTTACTGTTTAATTAAAATTCTTTAAGATTTCAATAATAAGACTCCCCAATCAGAGAAACGTGACTAGAGGTTTTCTAAAACCGCATCTTAAATGTGCTAATATTTCTCACGAGGTCTCTGCACATGCCGTTCCAATGTAATGTTCCTGTCTTCACGGTCCTCTGGTTCCCATATAGAGCGTTTAAGAAATGCAGTTCTATCAAACCGATTGCGCTCATTCAGAATCCTGACAGTGGGGACTTTATGGTCATTCGAAAGTTGGCAACACCAGGGAAAATGTTCAAGAGAGCAAAGTCCACAAGTTCGAAATGACCATTTGTGGGCATTGTTCACTCGTTTCAAGCTAGCTTATTTATAAAAGTGCATAGATGATTCCTAGCAATAAATTGTCTTACGGGCAGTTTATATGGAGTACTAAATCCCCCCTCCCCCCATCCCTCACTATTCTTTGAAATAATGACTCCCCAAAAACAAAACAAAACAAAAAATCCATTTTTAAAAAATCGGTTTTTCACTCTTTGACTGTTGTTTTCAGTAATTTTCTCAGCCTTTCACTCCTGGAACCTATTACTGTGTGCATATATATATATTTGACTGTATGCTGTTCCGCTGTAACACACACTGCATTTCATTATGTCACTACTCCATTCTTTGTTTCATTCGAGTTTGCCTTCTGTCCCGTCAGGAAGTATCTTACGTTTGTTCTTCTCTATCATGGGTATTATTTTAAATCATCATTGTGTGCATGGGATTATTGGGAAAACCTACAAACCCGACTTGCCATCATTCTTCATTCTATGGAGACAACAGTTAAAAAGGCTGCAATAAATACAAGCTTTATGAGAGGGAAATTGATCAAAATTCCACTGCTGAAACTGAACCCAGTGGCATGATATACATGAGAACAGCTATTACTTGTATACTGTTAATTCCTTGGCAACTTCTTTATCGACTCTGCTATCCATGAGCACAGGAAGTAATACTTTTTCCTTCAGGAGTTATAACAAATATACGGTAATCAGAGTTGTTTGTTGTGGGGTTTACCGACACATCAGCACGACTACGGCTATCTGTGTCAAACACGGTAAGATACGTTTACACGTCAAGAAGAAGAGAGGAAAGAAAGCGGGACAGACGACATGAGCAAGGAGAGGGAGAAGAAATGTCTCTCCTGGAATGTTGAGGATGGCACTCTATAGGAGACGCCCCATCGATGGTGGGCTTACACCGCCTGCAGTTGGGCGCAGAGAACTTACTTATAAACCGCGGACCCCCGCGGGGAGAGGGCAATCAGAGTAGTTGTTCTTGTCCATCTTATGGCTGGAAAAAAAAATCCTGATCATTTCGAATTGTCCACCAATCGGGAAAGGACTTGAGCGAGCAGAAAGATCTACTTCTTTGAAAGGTCTTTGCTTCTTCATCAGGTAGCTGTTGTGTTTGAAATTCTTCAGGTGATTTCGATCTCGCCTGAAATTGTCAGTTTGAAGAAAATTTGTTTTGGAGAGGTTTTACAGAGTTTTGATACATCTTTCAAATTCCTAGATAAGCTAATTAACCTTTGGAAGTGGATAGGTGGACCCCGTGGTGGATAGGTGGATCATCTGTAATTATTCATCATGAATAATCATTGCACACCATCTATAATTAGCTCGTCGGACCTACATGCTACCGTTGGGGTGGACTTGCGCTGGTCGAGGGTCCCAGCAGGTTAAGCCAGAGGGGTTGTTCTAGGTCTCTACGACAACCCAGAAGGTAAAGAAAAATGAACAGTGCGTCGCCCGGGGTCCACCTATCATCTACCAGAGAAGAATTCAACAGGGTGGGGGAACAAAGAACTTACTTGTCCCACTGTAGCCACTGTGCAGCTGCGGCAACCAGGATGAGATCAACTGAGCAAGGAGCCAGAAATGAGAGATCTTCTCCTGACCCCACACGAAAGTCAACATTGGGTACATCTCTCGGGCAGGCTTCGATCTGGTTCTTACTCACGTCAATTCCAATCACCTGTTGAGTTGGGAAGTAGTGAGACAGTCATCATGAGAGTAGGCATATACAATAAAATTATTCTAACGGGGCAAGGTAAGAGTTTGTACTGATCAGTTTTTCTTTTACTTGCAGATGACTCATTTTTAATATTCTTGAAACGGTGGCCATTTGAGGGACACGTTTAATACACATTAGAAGCAGGGACAATGCTTTTACTAAATAATTAATAAATAAATAAATAAACAAGTAAACATTTTTTTTTAATTGCACGAGCGATACCTCTTAATTACTTCTAGAAAGTCGTCTTGGGAAATAAAATGTGACAGAGTGACTGTGAACAAGGCCTTAAATATGTATTTAGTTATAAAATACTATTATCATAAACTTCGCGTTTTTTTTTTTTCGCTGGAATACAATATAGAACCTGTCATTGAAATCAATAGCCTGTGCTGCCCTTTCCTATTTCTGATATTATCCCTAGTAATAGTTTACGATTAGAGACTTTCCTGTTTGAAATGTGGAGCCAAAGGCAGTGTAGACCGACCAGTGCCACAAGCCACATCCACAGCCGAATCGAACTTGGCAGTTCCATGGATCCTGTGGTAATCCAGTATCCTCTTGAATGTTATATCAGGATAGGGGGGTCTGTAAGTTTTATATACGCGTGCGAAATCCGCGTTTGTATTGAATATGTGAGCAGCACAACTGTCTGATTGCTCATCAGTGCCCAGGTACAGGCTCTTGTTAAAGTAAGCTTTTGGTGTGAATAGAATCGGTCTAAGTCGTGATAGGGTGATACAAGATAACTTATTGTTAAGCGCCAGTTTCATTTCCAATGTAATTGCTGGTCCCAAGAACGCCATTTTATGTCTGTTAGTTGGCACTGGAAATTACTGCCAATGTTCTGTCAAAACTCTCGTGGTCTCTTGATAAAATCTGGACAAAAAGGTGGCTTTTTTAAAAACATTATACATATTGTTACGTCACTCAAAGTGTAATGTATGTCCATTCTCTTCTCCCTACGTGGAATAAGAGCAGAAGTTTAGTGTTTCACATTTAAATGCCATTTGCTTTTTGTATTCAAAACATTAACAACTATAATTACTGGTATATTAGTGGCAGTTAAAGGAATTACATGCAATAATATACTGTTAAGGTAGGGATTTGTGCAAAATATTAAATAAATTATTATAACAAATGAAGAAAATTCTCTTGTGGAAGAACTATTCTGCGGATTATATCGCTATCAACAGAAGTATGCACAAATTTTCCACGTTCTACGTCCTCATCAGGTTTTGGACTGAGTTTTACTGAGAAATTTCGGCTTTTATGTGTAGCAACTGGTGATGTGAGGAGGTGTCGCTACCTGTGCGTGCAGTGATCTGTGTTCTCGTAAAGGTACGAACTGATCATGGAGGCATGGTGAAATGGATGTGTTGTGATCATTGGTCGCAGTACATTGACTTCGTGGGACGATTAGGTGACTAAGTTCATTGCATTTTGAGTTCAGTGTTGGTTGTTTGTTTTTCATGTTTTTCTTATGTTTATTCCCTTGAGAAGGCGAAGCTTGACTATTGTCACGGGCGGTAGCGAGAATTTTATACGTGAAGTCCGATTGGCAGGTTTGATGGTGTCTGTGGATGGAGCTGTTGTAGCTGGCCTAGTGGCTAGTGCTCCGCTGCCCCCTATGCATAGTTCTCGGCATTTACATGTATTGCACTTTGCAGGTGGCACCTTACATGCACATATTCCTGTGGCAAAATCACATATTCTTGTGATTCATAGCAAGTCCAGTGAGTCATAACAGAGTGGGCCATTAATAACTGCTAATTTCATATCGGAAGCAACCATTTATATTATTATGCAGTTCTCTGTCGTTTCCTGTACCCCTGTCTCAATATCCCTCCCTGTTTCTCTCCCTCTCTCTTTCTTTCATGAGATATCTAACCTCAGGAGGTTGAAAGGTTGAACCAAGACCGCCCCCCCTCTCTCTCTCGTTCTCGCTCTCTGTCTTTGGATAGGAGTTGAGTTATGGTGGGCGCAGATCTCCAGCCTCTACGTTGAATTTTCCGATCTACCAGTTCATTAAAGCTGTAGGGATTAGCATGGTTGACTTCTAGAGTTTGTTAGTATAGCTAGCCAGTGATGTATACCACAATTGCTATGTTCGATAATAATACGCGTCCATTCTCTTCTAGTTTAAGACCTAAGAATATATAGTTCAGTCACAATATATATATATTTCAATGTACCTGGACAGGAAAGCCCAACACTCGCCCTCTGTGGATAATGTCCTTAACAAAGGCAGTTAAAAATCGGATGAAGCGGAGAAGCTACTGTTGGCAAAAATTTCGAATTCCAATTTTCTACCCACAGAAAAATTATTCATAAAAATTGGCCATGCATTTAAAGCCCGGATAATCCTATTTTATTAGGTTACGTTGAAACATATTTTTAATTGGGGGTTGTCTCTATGATCATGTCATAAAATGGGACTTGAGAGGGCTCTTTTCAACAATCCCCCCCCCCCTCAAGGTAATAAATAGAAATATAAGAAAATCTGCCACGAGAAAGCTGCCATTTGGGCGACATAACGCTTCATCTATATTATTAATATTGAATGCGAAGGCCGTTTTTGCACAGCGTCTAAATTTAACTAAAAGAAAAAAAAAAAGGTCTCACGAAACTTAAATGAATGAATAACGGCAAAGTTATTCTGCAGGATTAGATTTAGATCTGTCTTTTTCTCTCTATCTCAGACCATTGTATTGGTGTGTGTTATGCTGGTATATGTGTGCGTGCGAGAGAGAGAGAGAGAGAGAGAGTGAGAGGGGGGAGAGAGGGAGAAAGCGTGTTTGTGTGTGTCTGCATCTATGTTGTGTGTGGTTAAAATGCATCATCTCTCCCATTTCCTGATGCTCCTAGTTCTAGATTCTTAAGACCGGTCGTAGAGATCTTTGGAGACAAATACATTTAAGGCCTTTTTTTTTTTTTATAGCGAGCCCTATGACAGAATGAGACAAAATAACCTCTGAGGGCTAATTTCATCTCGGAGCAACCATTTATATTACTATGTAGTTCTTTGCCGTCTCTCTTTCCCTCCCTCTTACGAGATATCTAACCCCAGGAGGTTGAAAGGCTAACCAAAACCGCCCCCCCCCCAACTCTTTTTCTCTTTGGATATGAGTTATGGTGGGCGCAGATCTCCAGTCTTCATGTTGAATTTTCCGATCTTCCAGTTTATTCAAGCTGTAGGGATCAGTGTGGTCGACTTCTAGAGTTTGTTAGTTAATAGTACAGTCAGCCAGTGAGGTATACCATAAGTGCTACGTTCGATAATATTACGCGTCCATTCTCTCCTCGCAACATCTAAGAATGTATCGTTCGGTCACAATGAGTTCTTTTCCTTTTTGCAGCTATTAAATCCTAGTGAACTAAATAATTATTCTAACCAGAGAACGACAGTTCTATACACCACCTACGCTTACAACTAGGCTACTTGCTGATATAAAGTTTTATCACTTTACGGGGGGGGGGGGGGGGGGGGGGAGGGGGTGAGAACGGAGGGAAAAGAAAC
>JBCAUA010055796.1:0-11478 GCA_038406235.1 Peronia verruculata
TGACCAAATTGAAGAACAACAAAAAATTATAAAAAAGGTGCAAAAGAAGGAGGATAATATCAGTCGTGTATTGAATAAATTGTCTTACTGAGAATATTCATTAATATAGCCAAAATCTGGCACTAGCAGTCCTCAACGACAAGCCACCGATTTATATTTTTAGGGTCGTAATTATTCTTTTTAACGCCGGCCGATCGTGCACTTAAAAAGCGCTTCGAGGTGTCTGCTGTCCTGGCTACATCGCCGTCCATTCATGTGGCAAAGAGTCATATCGACGGCGTCATTTTTTCTGCAAGTGGCTTCCAAGACTATTGGCCTCATACCCGCCGCTGCTATGTGAGTCGCTTCTTTGATGAAAAGTCCTTCTATTCCTGACAACCAATACCGGAGCAATCTTGATGAGTGAAGCGTGTGAGATTTTTGCAGCAGTTACCGCTGATGGACTTGAAGTAATGGGAAGCTCTGAAGTACCTCATATTTATGTCTGTACTCTTGCGGGTGTGTACACACCACCGGCAGCACCTCTTGTCTGCGCCGGAGCAGGTGCCAGCTATGCAGTCGGACGATGGGCGCAAACTCCGGCAGGCAAGGCACTCATTGAAAAGGCATCAGAGAAAGGTTGCGATGTGGTCATCAGATTTATGGGTGGATCTGCTGAGTATTTACTCATGAAAGGCGCCGAGGTGGAGAAAGACAGTCGTCAGTTCCTGCAAAAAGCAAATGCAACATACAAGTCTTTGAATACCGTTGAAGGAATAAATTGGATGATGCGGTATCTGTCAACGCTCTAAAACCGGAGGTCGTGGCAAATAGTTCTACATGTGGACTGTCCCGCATGAACGAATGACTGGCTGATAACCAGGCTATTGAAAAAGATTGGTTTTAATCGAGATCAGTTGCACGAACTCGGCTGAACCAGGTCGGAACACAATTGCATTGAACACGCTGAGAGGTTAATCGTTATTCAGCAATTCCCGGCGAGTTGACTGAGCGCGCTAGGTCAACGTTGTAGCCTGCCTTGTCCGCTAGCTTTTCGTAACCTGCCTACTACGCTTTTCACATCTGTTGTTGATGATGTTGAGTTGTAGCCCATGACACCCCCTTAGCTCGTTTCAGCCCGAACGTTTCAATGCCCGGTTTGCTGGCGACTGTTCGCTCTGCCTTTGACAAGGTCAGCGACAAGCGTAGGCTGACCAGTGTCCAGTATTCGATGCCCGGCTCACTGAAGGCAGGACTAGTGCTCTGGCAATCAATTAATAGAAGTGCCTTTTAAGATGCCTTTCACGACCCACGCAAAAACGCGCGCAGCGCAATGAATCCCTCATGCCCGGCATCGAGCGTTAGTGCTGCTTCGGTCAATCTGGCGGCATCTTCATAGCGTGACTCGGCTACGCTTGCCAGGGCACGGCTGGAAATGTTCTCCATCATGCGTTGAAAGCCTTCGCTTTCTCGCACACGCCGAACCTCACTGACACTGAGCGCGGTTATTCTATCCAGCACGGAAGCGCCAGCGGGATTCAGGTAGTGCTCGTCCTCGATCATAGCCAGAACGCGCGCACCACCATTGGCTTGTTGAGCAGCAATCAGTATCGATTCAAGACGATCAGCAGCATGCATAGGCGAGGGCATAGCGGCGGACACGGTACGCAGTCGCGACGCGATATCCGCGTACTGACTGGCATTCCAGCGCTGCGCCAGTGAGAATAAGCTGGCATCGGTGGCGCGAATCGTATCCAACAGGACGCTATTGTCCGGTGAGAGGCGGTAAGCCTGCGCCAGCAATGGCGCCAGCCTTGCCATATCGTCCAGTTGTGCCAGCACAGCTTCGTGCGGCAGCAGCACCGGTGTCACTTTACCTGGCGGCGGCATGGCAGATAGCGTAGCTGCATCCAGTATCGGTTTCACCGGAGGCGCTGCCAGGAACCACCAGGCACCACCGGCCATGGCCACCAGCAGCACTGCAAGACCACCGAATAACCAGCCATGTCGGGAACGCCGATCGATCGGTGAGCGCTGCGTGCTATGAGCACCCGGCATACCCCCGTCCCGCCCGCTTGGCGAAATCGTCGAATCGTATCTACTGCCGCCAGTCTCATCAGGATAGGTACTCGGCGCCCCTCCTTCATCATCGATGTTCAACGGATCGGTATCGATCGGGTCATGATCGGTGCGATCCAGGAGCCATTCGTCACTTATGCCCGGTGATTGCCCGACTTTAGCCGGCGCTCGGGCTCGTGCGGTCGGTTGCGTTTCGCGCAGACCGTCTCGATTCGCCAAGTGCCCCTGTTCGAAACGGCGAGGTGCCGTGTTTACAGTACGTTCTGTCCGACCGCTGCGCCGATAGCTCATGGAGTGCCCCGGTGCCGTATCGATCGGTGCGTCGGCGAGATCGCTGAATGAATCGAAATCTGCATCTGAATCATGCGCAAGCGGCGCGCGCGGTTTGATGATCGTCCGCTCATCTTCCAGCGCCGTGAATCCAGCCCCTGCCAGGTCAGGTCTGGACGTCGCTGCCTCCTGTTCGAACAGCCGCTTCCAAGCATCGAGGCTTTGCGGCCGGCCTTCCGGCTCGAGCGTTAAACCTGCGAACACGGCGTTCAGGAAGCCCTGAGAAAATCCGGGATACTGCTTTGCGTGTAACGGCGTGACGAGATCTGGCTTTGATCGCAACAAACAAGCTGAACGGCTCAGCGCCTCATCCGGTTTGCGCCCGGTGATCCCCTCATACAGCGTCGCTGCAAGTGCGTAGATATCGGTCCAGGGCCCTTGTTCGCCATAGTTTGCGCTGTATTGCTCCAACGGTGTGTAACCCTGGCTGACCAGCGTTGTCATCTCGCCAGTTTGTTGCTGCGTCGTCTGACGCGCAGAGCCGAAGTCGATCAGCACCGGTGTACCATCTTCGCGCAGGTAAATATTGGCAGGCTTGATATCACGGTGAATGAAATCGAACTGGTGAATCTGGCTCAATCCATCCATGATCGGAAAGAAAATACGTTCATAGAAGGCTTGGTTCTGCCGCGTCCCCTGCTTGTATAGCCGGGCCAGATTCTGCCCGTGCTCATACTCCATGACCATGTAGGCCGTGTTGTTTTCCTCGAAAACCGAGTGCACACGCACGATGTTGCGATGACTGAATCGGGCCAGTGTCTGCGCTTCTTTCAGAAAACTGCCAAGGCCCCACACGAAATTTTCGCGATGATCACCGGTGATTGGTTTGATGCTGCAATCACCCTGGCGATAGGCAAAGGAGGTGGGCAGGTATTCTTTAATGGCCACCGCCCGGTCCAAATTGCGGTCATGAGCCAGATAGGTGATACCGAATCCGCCCTGACCCAGCACCTTGTCGATCGAATACCACAGCACCTCGTAGCCCGGACTCAACGCCTTGGCTGACATCAACGCGGTTCTGTCATCGGCCATGGCAGACTACCCGGCAACCTCGAATAACAACAGTATATCTGGCGATCCCATGGGTACTGTCAATGCTTGCTTGAAAGTTGGGCAATTTTCCCCGAACGTAAGCGCATCCCATCTATTGCTCTATCCATTGATATTGTCGGGTTCAGTGCGCCAGTGCCGCAGTCCTGACTGCATTGGCCTCATTTGTCTACCCCAAACGGCTCGCCGGCTCAGCGGCCAATCGTGGTCAGGCGATACTCGATGACATGCTGTGGATCACCGCCGGGTTTGATCCCGAGACCAATACTGCCGAAATTGTCCAGCGAGGCCGTTTCCCGGCGCAGGAATTCGTTGGAAAAGCCACTGCGTAACAGCCAGGTACCGTTGGTGCTGGTGTCGTGAATCAGAAAACGACCACGGACCATCTCGATCACGGCATGATTGCGCGAGACGGATTCGGACTGGATACGCACATCATTGTCGTGTGCGCGGCCAAAACTGACGCGTGTATTGTACGTATCAACCCGCAGGCGCCGCGCACCGATCAGCAGATCGAGCACCTGGTTGGTACGGTAACGCTGGGTCCGACTCTGCGCCATGATGATCGCCGTAGCCGCATTGTCATCGGTCCACTGCACGCGGTATACCGGCTGAGGTTCCTCAACCCCCTTGAAGTCCACGCGGTCGAGAAACAGGGCCTGCGAACGATACGGGATCGACAACTGCGCCACTGCATCCTCGGTCGTGCAGATTTCGTCGGCTTCTGCAAAGGCTGCCACTCGGGCCGCAATGTTGACCGCATTGCCATACACATCGCCGGCATCGGGTATGACAGCACCATGGTGAAAGCCAATACGCACCGACAGGCTCATCGACTGGTGCTCGCGCTGGATATCCACCGAGGCGAGATACGCCGCATCGGTGCGCTCGAAGCTGGCAAGTACCGCATCGCCAACCGTGCGCAGCAAGGTACCACCCCGGCGTTCGACAGCGACACGCATGCAAGCCAGGGAATCACTGACGCGTTGATGTGCCAGCGTATCCCCTTGCGTCTGGTACAGGCGTGTACTGCCTGCCAGATCGGCAAATAATACAGTCAAGGTCTCGGCACCCATCACATTTACCAGCGCTCGGGCAAGTCCCTTAGCAATCTGACACAGTGATTCTCGATCACGATGTAGTCGCCAATGCGAAGCTCCTTGAGTA
Source organism: Peronia verruculata (assembly GCA_038406235.1). Classification (NCBI taxonomy): domain Eukaryota; kingdom Metazoa; phylum Mollusca; class Gastropoda; order Systellommatophora; family Onchidiidae; genus Peronia; species Peronia verruculata. Next base: position 4,606 of record JBCAUA010055796.1, read on the forward strand.
TCTTACTGATCATCTCGCGACTGGAACCAACGCGACTGGCCAGTTCCTGGTGAGTGATGCGCTCGGTGAGTCGGGTACCATCGGCCTGCTCGCGCGCCGATGCATTAAGTACCCGCACCAGTCTGCCGTAGACATCCATCAGAGCCAGGCAACTGACATCCTCGGTCATGCCCCGAATGCGCTCGACCAAGGTGTTTATTACGGCCTGCGCAACGCTTGGCTCCTTCAGTATCTCGCGCATTATCTCTGCCCGCGGAATCACCAGGCACTGGCAGGGACTGGTCGTGATCACATTGGCCGTGCGCGCCTGCCCATCGAGAAGACCCAGCTCACCAAAGCAATCTCCCTGGCCGAAGGTACCTACGATAAATTCGTTGCCGTCATCGTCGTCAGTGAAGGCATAGGCACTACCCTCGAGCAAAACATAAGCCGCATGGCTCTCTTCGCCAACGACGATGATATGCGTGTTCTTACGAAACCGTCGCTGGGTCGACGCCCGCCGCAAGTTCTCGATGGCCGATGCAGGAAAGGCCCGAAAGAAGGGGATGTCAGTAAGATCGGGCACTTCAGTCGCTGTCGTAAGCTTGGCCATGGGAATACATCGGTTGACATGAATCAGGGCGTGCAGGGCAACGCATCGAGAGGAATATCGCCGGCCGACGGAATCGTGCCACTCGGCGCACCGTTGAGAATCCAACTCAGCACCAGACTGTATTCGTCGTCGGTGAGCTGCCGTACCCCACCATGATAGCCAGCAATGGCGGAACCTGCCAGATCATCAGGGTCCGTGGCGCCATTGACTGGCTTGCGCAGAAACAAGCTGTCCAACGGCGCATCAAAGTTAACCCGCATCAACACACTACGGTATAAAAACGCATGCCCATTGAAGGCATCGCTGCGGCAAGCCGAGAAATGCACCGGCATCGATGATAATCCACCCGCATCATGGCAGCTCAGACAGCGATCCAGAATACGATCCTGGATACCGCCTTCGCCGAAGAACGCCAATCTCTCGCCAACTGGCGGCGCATTCACCTGATCGGCACTGAACACCTGTAATGACTGGCTCGTCGAATCGCTACCCCCATTCTCCCCATCGACCGTCAGCGTCAGTGTGTAATTGCCCGGTGAGTTCACCTGCAGGTATGCATCACCAACAGGGCCAGCGGCGATAATTCGAGCCGAGTCCGCCGGCAAGACCTGCCAACGATGGCTGTCTGGCCTGGCAAAGGCACTGCCCGAGCCGGTGATGGCAATCGGCAGTGACGAGCCATTCGTATCGATTCCGGTTGCGATGCCTGGTGCAGCAATTTTCGCAACCGGAGCACCCGGCCGAATCGCTTCCTGCTGATCATCAACCCGCGCGGTCAATCCCAGAGCAATAGCCAGTGTGGCCGGATCTTTGTTCGCGCTGCCCCAGAAGTCGTCGTAGTTCAACAGACCTGCAGGCATTCTGGCCCGTTCGAAAACCAGGTGGTCGATACGAGCTGCTTGATCACGAAACTGCGCCAGAGTGCCAAATGCTGCCGTCGCAGTTGCACGTGTGCCCTGCAGCGCATGGCATACCAGACAATTCGGTGCGATCAAGGTGCGATACAGGTCTTGATTGCCCTGCCAGCCGACAGGTACAAAATCGGCATCATAGGCATTGGCGGAATTCGAAGGGTCACGATTGTAGCGTCCAAGTAGCGTTTCGATAGCCAGCGACGGGTTCCAGTCTCCTTGACCCGTGAACTGGCGATCACGATATTCGTAGCTGTCCAATACCGCAGCATTGATCTGCCGCAGCCCGTCCACATTGTCTTCGCGGCGGAAGCCCGGTTTATCGGCAAACTGCAAGGTGTCGACCTCGATGGTTTGCAAATGCGCCTGCAGATCACCGGCGATGCCGCCGACGAGCGACGGTGCCAGCACCTTCTCCCCATCCGAATTCTCCACTACCAGTGTTCGCACGCGACCACCGTGGCAAACGATACAAGCCCCGGGCATTGCCTTGTCTCCCCGGTCGTCCAAATCCACGAAGTGCTGCAATGAACCTGCCGTACCGCTGGCCCGTTTGCCATCACCAGCAAAGTTATAAAACTTGGTGAACTTACGAGCGCTCGCACCGCTATAGGGAAAGGCACTGAACTCGATAGCGTTGACACCAAAATTCCATTGACGATCACCTTCGAGTAATGCCTCGAAGTTCAGTGGGCCATAGGGCAAATCTGTCACCGCATCCACCTGAAAGTTTTCCACATAAACCGCGATATCACCGGTGACTAGATTGCGTCGCATGAACATGTTTCGCCCATAACCGAGGTCCTTGGTATCGCGAAAGGCTACCTGCGCCTGTAGACAGTCTGCAGGATTGCAGTCTGCCTCGCTGCCATCGGCGTTGATAAAACCATTGGCCAGGCGCCACTTGAATAACGTATTGCGCGTATCGTTTGGGTCGATAGTGTTGTAGTAGGCCTCGGGAAAATCATTGACGTTGTCGATTTCACCAGGATTGACGCCATTTCTCGCAACCCCTGGCGCAGCGTTCAGATACTGCCCGAAGGCGTCTGGGTCTGGCGTCTGCGGGAAGCGAGTCTCGGCGATATCCCCAGTATCGCTGCCTCTACAGGCTGTGAGCATCAGCACCATCAGCATCGCTATCGGCCAGGTGAGTCTCGTTGGTGATGTCAAGGACTGGAGTGGGGCTTGCAGGCCTCTGCAGGAGCGGGGCATAGCAGGCTCTAACAAATAGTGATGGTAACGCAGGTTCACAGGTCAACTCCCAGCGTCAGTTCGATCACATTGCGCTCGTAAGCAATATCACCCGCCGCATCGGTCGTGATGAATCGATAGAGCAGGTCGAGGGTAACGGTTCCGCTGATACTGTATCCCAAGCCGAATTCGGTAATCAGGGAATCAGCATCGATCAAATAGGCGAAGCGCTGAGCGTCCGCGCCGCCAAAGGCTTCATCCGGTTCGATCACATCGGCATTATTGACGATGTTCAAGGTGGGCGTCGCAGTGGAAACTTCATCGCCGATCACATAGCGCAAGCCGCTACGCAGCACCAGGCGTGGCGCTGGTGAAAAGTTTGCCGTAGCGAACAAGGTGGTTTTGCTGGTATCGAAGACCTCGGTTTGGGCATCGCTAACCGCCAATTGCACGCCCAGTGTTGTGTCAAAGAAACTCGCCGGCTGATAGTTGATCGACGCGCCAGCATCGATTACCAGCGCATCACGCCGCTCGGTTTGTGAATCCGCATAGCCGATCCCCAGCCCCATGCGCGTGAACGGAATTCCACGACCTTGCCGATTCTCTCGAAACCCGTCCACGCTTAGCCGGTAGCGTGATTCTCCAAGATCCTCGAGATCCAGATTGTGCTCGAAGGTGGCGGAGGCATTTATTGATAAACCACTGCGCAAGTCCTCACGCTGGTGCATTGGATGATCAAGAAGATTGCCGGTCAATCGTACGCGGGCGGAGCCTGTTGACTTGATATCTCGCTCGAACTCGGCCTTGGCCGGATTACTATCACTGATAAGCTTTAAATCAACACCGGTCAGTTCGACTGCTGACACCCACAGTGGCGTCAGCAATAAAAGCAGTGTGGCACGAAAAACGGCCATTATCCTCGTCTCCATCGCGGGAAGCATCGCTGAAAAACCAGCACGCCCAGGAACCACATTACCCAGGCATCCAGTCGCCCACCCCCTTTACTCAAATTAGTACTCACAAGCGCAGGTCCAGCCCCCCCGTCTTCGAAACGAGTTCGACCGATATCCAGTATCAGTTCGACACGGCCATTCACCCTACCATCCGCATCCAGACGACTACCGTCCTCCACCCTCACTCTCAGACAAGACTGCCCGGAAACAAGGCCAGGCTGAAAATTGGGACTATCCGATGCCGGACAACCCGACGCGGTTGCCGTGGCAGAGGCGAAGGCCATGGCATCGCTGCCTGCCGAAAGCCAATCCCCGCTGAGTGCTTCCAGCGACAACACCTGTGGAAACGGCGGTAGATTACTGCCCAGCGACAGAATAAGCTGTGCAACAGCGCTATCGGCTTGCACTACTGCTTCCAGATTAATCACACCCATCAAGCTACTGTAGTTATCTTGCCGGGCAAGCCCCAGCCCGGGAAAAACACGCCCAGCACTTTGCAGAAACTCGTTGCCATCGAGTATGAAGGATGCCTGCCGCTGAGAATCAGCGTTAGCGGCATCACGCGACAATAGGCCGAGTGACAGTGCCGACGAGCTGCTTACCACGGTTGTATTGATAGTCACAGGCAGCTCAGCCAACAGGCGGCGGGCATTACCATCATCGTCATCGATGGCAAAGACATACCCATCGCCATCTCGATCGGCCAATGGCTCGCAAACATCGCCAATACCATTGCCATCGCTGTCCTGCTGAGCAGGGTTAGGTACCGTAGGGCAGTTGTCAATCGATTCATCGACCTCGTCTAAATCCGGATCGATGATGCCACCGCTGGCACCCCCGTCATCAATCATCTCACGACCGCTCAGATAGTAGGTGGCCTGCAGCAAAGCCTGCGTGCTGTATCGATCGCCAAACCCAGGCATCGTTCCGACACCATTTAGCACCGTACCCAGCAGGTTCTCAACTTTTCCTTGCGCAGCCGCGATACGCAGATTCCAGGCTTGATCATCACCGAATACTGGCGCTCCAGCGGCACCTGTCAAATGACAGCTCAGGCACTCTGCCTCTACCAGCTCACGCCCGCTTTGCTGCAACTGGCCACTGATACCGGGCTGACCATCGCCATCGGGATCAATATCGCAGACATCACCGCGACCATCACTATCCAGGTCGGACTGATCCGGATTGCTCAGCACCGGACAATTGTCAATCACATCCGCCTGGCCGTCAGCGTCCTGATCGGATGGCTGTATCACAACAGTGACTGACGAAGACAGCGCACCAGAAACGTCTTGTGCGCGATAGCTGAATGTATCCTCGTTGATCAAGTTACCCGTATGGCGATACACAACGCGATCAGACAGCACCGCAAGAGCGACTCCTTGCGCAGAGAGCATACTGTCGAGCACGATGCTCAGTGGCTCCCCGTCCGGGTCACTGTCGTTACTCAGCACATCAAATTCCGGTGCAGCAGCTTTTGCACCTATAACAAAAGTATCTGCCGCAGCGACCGGTGCCTCATTGACGCGCTCAACGACAACATCGACATCCAGTTTGCTGCTGTTATTGAAGGTATCACGAACCTCCAGCGTAAGGCGCGCACTGCCTGCACCCCGAGCCTCGATGACCAATGACCCGGGGGGGACAAACCGACCGAAAGCCACACTGGTAGTCGAAGAGCTCACGCTATGGTTCAGTTCATCGCCATCGGGATCACTCGTCGTGATACCCAAAGTGAACCTCTCGCCGGATCGCATAATCAGAGGGCCCTCTAACACACCTTCCAGGCTGACCAGAGGCCGACTGTTGATCGGCGGAATAACGACAATCGGTGGACCGATAACTATCGGTGTCTCGATTATTGGCACGTCCACGATCACACCCAGGGTAACCGTCACTGTGAAGGACTGTTCGTCGGTTTCCCCGTCAGCATCCCTGGCCGTCACCGTGATCTTACTCGACCCGACGATCTGTGGGTTCAATGTAAAGCTGCCTGCGTCATTGGCGTCCACCTGTACCACGGACGGATTGGAGGTTTCCACATCCAAGGTAAGCACGCCTTTGTCATCAACGGCGGTGGGTGTGAAAGTAAAGCCATCGCCGGTGACAGTCAGAGCGATATCTCCAGGATTGGCCGAGGTGATCTGCGGGGGTTGGTTCGGTGGCAGGGCACGGGTAACCGTCCCGCTGTCGCAATTCCAACGCCGGGTGTTGCCGCTGGCGTCCAGCAGGCAATAACGCACGGTGAGTGATGAATCACTCCGTGGAAAATTGAGGGATCTTGAAGTACTTGATGCACCACCGGTGGGACGGACGCCATATTCTGGGACCGAGGCTAACGCACTACCCAGTCGATAGCGCCAAGACGAGACTCCCGAACTGTTTTGAAATCCACTCAAGGTGACACCGACGCTATCCGCGTCATGCGCCACCGAGTTCGGCAGGCTCATTTGCAAGCCGGACGCCTCTATCACGTTATGACAGCTAGCGCAGTCGAACGATCCGGTTTGAGACAAAAAATCCAGCGATTCGGCTTCCCAGACCGACTGGTAAGCTCTGACACTGGAAAATGGTATCAACATTGCCAGCAGGCATAGCGTGAGTCTGACATAGCGACGATGACTAGCCGCGGTGTTCGTATGGCAACAAACAATTCTTAGCACACTATCATTCATACCCTTTGTGACTCCCGAGCCAAACACGACAACGCTGATCGAACAACGGCGAAGGAGTTGATCGAAATCGACCAGCATTCATTGGGTTTGGGCTATCCGATCGTTCACTGATAACATAAACAACTCCGACACGCTAATAGCAAAATGGGTAGGATTCACGACGCCAATGCCACTTAACAACCATCTCGACTTGCATTTTGGTCGACTCAAACCAGGCAATAGGCGCAAGGCGGTGCTGACAATTGACGAACGACTATCTCTGATTTCCGAGGTCCGAGGCCCGACCCAATGCCAACTAACAGCGGCTCAGAGCATGACCGTCATCTTTCGCCAGCGGCAAGGAAAGACAACGTAAGTTTCGATGAAATCTACCCATTTCCACCCCGTGCTCGGTCTCGGCTACGACAACTGCCTTCACCATCGACTTTGAACGGTGACGCTGCCTAGTGCTCTATCCACCTGATATTGTCGGGTCAGAGCGTCACAGTGGCTGTCCTGCAAGACGTGCTCGTGAAGACGTATTGGACATACATCGAACGAGCACAACGCAG
>JBCAUA010055807.1:0-11477 GCA_038406235.1 Peronia verruculata
TGTGTTTGTGTGTGTTTGTGTGTGTGTGTGTGTGTGTGTGCGCGCGCGCGCACAAATTTTGAGAGAACTGGTTTCTGTGTTTAAGCCCATAATATGATAGTTTCTGGTTTTATTAATGGTGTAAATTCAGAGAAAAGATCATCATGCTCGTTGACTGTCCAGTTCTGGTTAAAGTTACCATTTGAATTGCAAATGTTTAATTTAACCCAGATTATGACTTCGGTAAATGAAAGAGCTAGAAGAAGAGACAATGAAGTAAAGTAAACTTTATAGTTGCCAAGTTCCATAAGATAATCCTAATGTCATATAGACATGCCTAAGAAATTGAATCGCAGTTTCCACCGCCACCTAGCCTACATAGGGTCTATTTCTGTCGTAACTATTTTAATTTATACTACATTCTCACATGCTAAGAGGATAAAAGGTTGGTCAGATTTAAACCCCATGATTCTGCATGTCCCTTTTTTGATAGCTTCCTTTTACAATCTTAGATCGACCAATACACATCTTTGGTATATTATCTATGAATTGGTGAACTTTTACAGCCGAGTTAGGCGCATTATAGTCATAATCGTGCCGATGTCCCGTTAAATCTTAACATAAACCAGACTAAAAGGATACTGTATTTTGATTCATGTGGACTCTCATATTCTGTAAAATATGATGGCTTTGTTGTCTCTTGCTATCCTATGATGCTGCTTTAAATAACTATATTATAAAATTTGATTTTTTTTTTTCTTCTTTTTATGCGAAATGTTCTTTTTAATGTAACAATGTACTAAATGATTTTGCCGGAAAACTTGGGTTAAGCTAGACAGCTGGCACCTTTAACACTGCGTAAAATCTGAGCCAGAATACAACAATCCGATTTTCTCAAATGGGTTAATTTTCGAGAAACTGAAATCGACAAGGACAAATTACAAATTTCAATGAAACCATTGTGCTGACATTTATTAGGAGTATTTGCAAACACACAATAATTTGTTCATTTTGATAAGAAAATGGAAATAAATCACAGAGATAGAGAGAGAGGGGAGGAGGGGGTGACATGCCACGAGGAGAGTGACGAGTGACTTACCTGGTCACTGATGACGAGAGCAATACCAACGTCACAGAGTAGAAGACACAGCAGACCGACCAGCTTCCTCTGAGATAGCAACGCCTGTAAGAAAACACAACAAGGAGCGTTGAGGACATGCCTGGCATAAGGCTGGCGTTGTCAGAAGATACGTTCTTTTTTTTTTTTTTTAATCCTTTCAATCCTAAGAAATAAGATTATCTCGGCTTTTACAAGTTGCCAATTTTTGTTGAGACATTTTGTGGGTAGAAATTTGGAATTTGGAAATTTTGCCCCCAAAGCGGCACTCAGGCCTACTCGTACATCGATTTTCAACTGCCAAGGGTTCTTTAACGTGCGTAACGTACACACGGGACTTCCGAGATATATATTCCCCCTTATCCGAGAAGGTTAGACGTCGGGCTTCCCTGCCCACAGGAAGCCAGGGGACCGTTGAGTCACTGATAAAAATGCGGGCTTTCGATCTTCGTGTCCTGTCATCCCTTATGCAGAACCCGCGAGTCGATCCCGACCGCCCCATGAGCAGACGCCATACCCATTGAGCCACTGCGTCCACCCAGAAGATACGGCTGCTGTACTGAGTCTTAAACAACGACACTCGGTAGTGTTCACTGAATGTTTAGATCTCTTACAGAAATAGATGACTATCCACCCTGACCGAACAGCCTAGTGATACATTTCACATAATACATATCTGAGCAGATCTTCTCGGTGGAAAAAAAAAATAAAATAAATAACAACCTTTTCCTTTTATCGCGTTTTGGGGAGCCGTGTAACAAATGAAAAAGGTCCACACGAGGATGATACAGGAAGCTATCCGGCCTCACAAAGATTCCCTAATTATAATTTAAGAACAAAAAATTTAAATTCTGTACTCATAATTGTGTTTAGGACAGTCATTGATTGCAAAAACTATTTTATAGGGTGCAATCAAAGACAGCCGCAGAGGAGCAGTGAAAGTACAGAGAGGATTGGAGAGGGTTAATGGCTTCAATTTTAAAGGCGTCTTAATGCCATCAGAGATGCCATGGGATGGGTGACGAAGTTCCCATCAAAATTATGTCAACCTTTTTAATCAAGTCTATTTTTATTTTTATTTATTTTTTTTTTTTTTTTGCACAGGTATTTATTATTTTTCCTTCAGTTTGTATAACTTGATGACTGGAGGTCACGGCCTTTTGTCCCATCACACATGCGACATTTTTCTTAAGGTTACATCTGCATTATTAATATTTTTCGTCACTGAAAGTTTTCGAATTTATTTCATTTGTACTTTATGGTATGATAATTCACAGGTTGACACAATATACAAATGAATGTGAAACCGCTGTGAGGAAAAGAAAAAAAAAAAAACACAGAAAACCATCAACCTTTGAGGAGTGTTGCATGTGATGTATGATATAAATAAAGAACAAAAATTATAGTCATGATCTTCAATTACAATGTTATATTGTTATCTCTAAAGAAAAACAATAGAGGGGGGGAGGGAGAAAAACAAAGAAAGGAAGAGAGAAATTAAGTAGACGAGTGGTAGTGATGTGCGTATTTGTTTAAGAAATGATTCAAAGTTAAGATGGGCTTCCTACATACTGATTTGGTCAGGGTGAGAGATCTGATTTCATGGCATCTGTGAAAAAAAAATCCATACAGATCATTCTTGAGGACTGTTGTTGCTATTGTGTTACTCATGATGCTCTTTTCTCCTGTTTCTTTTCCTTCCTCTGTTGTTATCATCACCATCATCTACTTCTTGTTTTAGAGATCTCTTAAAGTATAAGACGACTGTCTACCGACAACTAACTAGCACACCAAGAGAAGCCAATAGCATTGTCTAAAACTCGATTTCTTACGTTACATTACGCTAAGTTCTATAAAACGTCTTTCAACCTCTCAGTGGGGGTTATGTTGACAGTTTTTTTTTTTTTTTTTAGAAAAAAAAAAAACAAACTGGATTTGGTAGAAATTCAATAATTTGTTAAGACTACCCAAAAAAATTTCCAACCTTGACTTTTTTTTTTTTAATCAATTCTCGTGCTCTTTTTCCGCTTCTTCATCGTCGTCTATCTAATATATTCCAGTTCCCCTCTCTTATTCCAATGTTTACGAAGGCAAATTAATTCATGGAGAGAATGCGCCGGGAGAATTGCAAAACAATTCAAAACAGCAGACACCAATAGCAGATAATTGTTATCTTTGTGTCGCTGTGAGATTCTTTTTAACAGATATTAAACGCAGCTGTTGTCAGTCAGGTAAGGGCGCATTGGAAATCCATCTAAGCTGTGAAGTCGAAGATTCTCTTGAACCCGACGGCTAACTGGACTGGAAAAAAATGTATCTTTAGAGTTCTAGAAATCTCTGCAAATCTAAGTACCCGGTCTGTCTGGTCAAAGTACTATCAGCAGTGTTACACCTCTCACCTTGGAAAATTTCTCTTGCCCATGCTTAATCTGATGCTATTCATCATAGTTTTGTCTCTATCTGTGTGAATGTGAGTGTGTCTTGTCTGTAGGTTGAGTCTCATCGAGTGTGAACGAAATTTCCTATTGAGGGCGAATAAACCCAATCTGATCTTGTCTTATCTTAAGAGTACTGTGCTATCGAACAGGGAATGACAGACAATGATCACACATTTGATACTTACAGAAATAAGTGTCGGTACAGAACCAGGGCGCCGTTTGCTCATCATTGACTGGACCATCCTCTCCTCCGCTGAAGCCGTGGTGAAAACAGAGCTCAGAAACGTCTGCGCGTAATATGTATTTATATACTCACCCTTCCACTTCTAGGACAATTTTTGCAGTCCTGTGCTGTTCAGCAGTGATACGTCAGCCGCCCTCGCTCTGTCCACCCCTAACTCCTCACTCACATTCATTCCCGCCCACTGTGTGTGAGCCAACAGGTACGTGTCAATTATTTTCCCACAGGCTATCAGAAACATCAACTGTTACGCAATAGCACTAATTATTGTATACAGGGCCGGCAACTTAATTGCATTAATTAAAAAACAAAACGTAATAAACAAAACAAGACAAAACAAAATCTCAAATTTATATTGGATTGTGTCATGGAAAGCTTTTTTTTTTTTTTTTATGTAACCGATCAAGTCGGGACAGAATTGGTAATGAATCAAGAATGAATGGAAGAATGAAAGAATAAATGATTGAATTAATGTTCAAAAATAGGTTTTAATATCGGGTCAACTCCTCCGTCTTCCAGCTCCTTTAAAATGCGTAGACGAGACAGAATGCATTTTAGAACGCTTGCACTGATACTTTGCATGATCAGCAGGTTTTTAGCTCATAGTGGTCATCCAGTGTCCATCCCTGGCACTGGAACTCGAAATATTGCTAGAAGATGTCATAATCAAGTGTTTTATGCAGCGTTTGCCTATTTATAATCAAACTGTGATGATCTACGACTGCATGTATCAGGCAGGTGGAGCAAAATCCTGGTTGGCAATAGGCTAGGCCTACCGTGGAATGATTATGGGTCAAACATGTTAGAATGGACTTAACGATTTTTTGATACAATTTCTATTCTAAGAAAAGCGCAAAATCATATTTTTTAAGCAAAATCCAGATTTAAAGACGCGCTGCCACCCCCCCCCCCCCCCTCCTCCTTAATATTATTATCTTTTATTTTGTTTGATATCTCACTTCAGTCCTTTACAATACTGCATAAATCTGTCGGTATCTAGACTTAGCAGGCCTATTCCTAGAAACGAATGAGTGACTGACATTTCACCAATAAAATAACAAATATGAAACAGACCAAAAAATGGCATAATGGTATACTCCAAGGGGTAGAGCGATGGACTTTTTTTTTTTTTTTACCAATAAGCTCAAGTCAAGTTTATAATAGGCATTTCAGTCCTTTATTTGGATAGGACTATCTCAGGCATTACCAACAAGTTACACAGATCTACATCTGTTTTTCAAGGCTAGGGAAAGAAAACGTTGACAGAATTTCATTAACTACCTCTACAAAATAGAATCCTCAATGAAAACATTTTTTGCTTTTTGTTTTGTTTTATTTTTTAAATTATTATTTATTTATATGTTTATTTTATTGTTGTTGTTGTGATTTTTTGTTGTTGTTGTTGCTGTTGTTGTTGTTGTTATTTGTTTGTTTGTTTATTTGTTTGTTTGTTTATTTGTTTATTTGTTTGTTTGTTTATTTGTTTGTTTGTTTGTTTGTTTGTCTGCTTTGTTTGTTTGTTCGTTTGTTTGTTTGTTTGTTTGTTTGAGTTTTTTTGTTTTTTTTTGCGATGAAGAGAACAGCTAGAGCTACAAAAGAAAACTGGAATTTGCGATGCATACTAGTTTTAAGAACACCACGATTAAAACATCGGAAATGATCACTATAAAAAAAACATTGAACTTCTTCAAGCTGTGACAAGTTGTCACATAGAGTGACGTTGCTCAACGGTCTATGAAAGATAACTCAGGAAATATTTATCTTTGCCTAAGGTGTCACGAGTTAATTCCCATTATTTAAATATTGCCTCGCACTCAATCAAAAACGGAGTGCTATTCCACAGGTACGTTTTGGCTATAGAATGCTGACAGAGTATTTTACACCTAAATAGAGCATGCACAGTAGATATTGTGGGTTAGATTGAATACTGGGAGAATAGTTCGTGTCCACGATTGGAGTAAAACATTCTTTCAGTAAGAAAGACCTAGATCTATCAATAACTTTTTTCTGCAAAGTTTACTATTCTACTTCAAGTAAATAATTTGAAAGACAGTTTGAACTCTTCGAAAATGAAACATTCACAAAAATGGTAAATGAAAGAATGAGCAAGCGAGTAAATGGCACGGAGATCCAATCCCCTGCCAGATCTACTCGGTATGGTAAGCCAAAGTAATCTCAACCTGGCACAGTTACCCCCTCCCCCCTCCCCCCCCCCCCCTTTAAAAAACTGATTTAGTTGTAATCTAACCTTTTAAATGATCACTGCGTTTATGTAACTATTGTAGATGATATACTGGTTCAACACTGGTTTAACGTTAAAGTTTCTGTCTTGCAGAAACTTGTCCATGCGCAGATCAAACTTCAGTCTGACCGCTATACACAACACAACAGGCGTTAACTTAGATAAAACCACACTTCTCATAGTAATAACATCCCCTTCAAACAGAAAACAAACAGGTGAAAATTGGGAGAAGTCTGGACAAGAGAGATCCACTTTGTGCTGATTTTTTTTTTTTTTTTCTTTCCGATAGTTTAGTTTTAGATCCTGCTCTATATCAAGTTATAACATTCTGTTAAGAAATAAATCCGACAATGTATGTGAATTCAGAGACATTTTCTTGTTCTTGATTGTTGACCAATATTATAGGGTTGAAATTTTTGCTGTTGTTTGTCATTATCTTTCTTTTCTTTGGGGCTAATTCCAAGCCATAATCAGAAGAGCTTTTTTCCAAGTTGGTCCACTAGGTCTCTGAGTACTTGTTCTATCCAAGCGAGGCCGTCTATATCATCTGCAAAACGGAGACCAATGATTGTTTTACCTACAATACTGACTGAGACCTCGTGATCTTGTAGTGCCTCTGAAATGGTTCTTTCCAGAAAGATGTCGAATAGAGTGGGAGAGAGAGGAGAACACGGGCGTACTCGAACTGCCGTCGATTTCCCAGTATCATTGTTGTAAGACACTGCTCTGCAGCTTTGTTGTAGCGGTAGACACATATGGATACATGTAGATTTAAGTAGATGTGTTTTCGCTGCACGAGTTCTCGAATACATTGGACTTCAACATGGCTTATTCTGGACATTACTCTCCCCCCCCCCCCTCCTTTTTTTTTTTTTTTCTTTCCTCTCACCCTCCTCCTCTCTTGAGGTTTTTTCTTGAAGTTGTTTGACAACATCCATCTACAAGAAAACCATAACGATCAGTTTAAAATTACGAAACTTAATGTCTCAAATTTTAGCAACCCCCCCCCCTCACACACACACACATACACCAGTAGACACAGGCATGCACATGCTTACACGACCAAGAAGACTCAAGAAAACAGGCAAGCAAACAAAACCACAACACAGAAATGAGGTAACAAAGCTGTAGGCTTATGTTTTTTTTTCGTCTCATTGTCTATTTCAACACAACCACCTGCATTAGAGTAATCTGTGAGAGAAATAAAAAAAGACGAAATTTAACAAGAAAGGGGGAGGGGGGGCAATAAGATAAGAGAGGAAGGCCGAAATAAGAGGGGAGCTCTGTGAGTGTCGATGTCGACAGTCACATCCAGTGTCGATTTTTTCCACTATTCGGTGAAAGGACAGACCCTCTACCTAGTACGGTTTCTGGCCCGGTATGTTGCCTCTGTCAAACAAATCAAGAAATACATCTGTGAAAGTGAAGTGACAGGGATAGTACATTAACTCAGAAGAAGAACAGAAAAACAAAAGAAAGGAAGAACAAAAGAAAGAAAGAAAAAGGAAGAAAGAAGAAAGAAAGAAGAATGATAGAAAAAAGAAAGTAAGATTGAAAGAAAGAAAGAAAGAAAGAAAGAAAGAATAGATTCTCTCAAACTGGACTTTGACTTGAATGTAGAAAGAACTTAATATAGTCTCAAATCCTTTAATTAATCATTTTAAAAAAATGGAAAATTGAGTTACACTTTTTTAGCTTGCGTTTACCGATAATCGTATTATTATGATTCTGTTCGTACAAGACCGAATAAGACCAGCTTTGTTTTCACAAAACATGTAATGCTGTTCATAGTTTTCTCCTAACCATCAGCTTACATCTTTAGCCATTTTTTAATTTCAAAACGCTGATGAAATGTTTCCCGCACATCAGTTGGAGCTGAGCAAAGAAGTTTATGCTCTTATACTGGAGTGCGGACTCATGACGTCACCTTAACATAACACCATGAGTCTATCGTGCCAATACTGGGCGCCATGGCCATGGGGGTAAGACTTAGTATTGCTACACGTGAGTTTAGTTGTGAAATAATTTTCACGTGGTAATATAACAAGAAGGGCGTTAAATGTTAACGTTAACTAGGTTTCCTGTGTCTATGGGCATGGTTCTACATTCGGTACGCTTGATGCCATCAGTCCGCTCTCCAGTATAAATAGTGTATGTTCCTTGACCTGAGCACAGGCATTTAATTAAGACGATGGCTGTTAGCAACATCCCTTTACTAGCTGTCATTGGAAGTAAGCGTATGTCTACAAACAGCCGTAGGGGCCCTTTGTAGAAAACCCATGTTCGCAGATCAATCGTCACTTGCTTGTGTGAGTTGTGCAAACATTAATATTTTGTCAAAGAAAAAAAAACGGAACAAAAGAAAACACACAGTCGCACTCACATCCCTCCACAAGAGACAGTTTAGAAACTCTAATTATGTCATCTTTGCTAATGTTCGTTGAAACCCTGCTACAATGGCTTCGTGTGATAGACATTTCAGTAAATAGGTACGAAGCATCATACTAAGATAACATTTACAACGAATCATAATCTTAATTTCAAACTATTCACAGAGAATCAAAGGCTATGAAAAATATCTGTGGGGGAGCTCAAGCTAACAGGATACGAACAGAAAAAGAAAAACTTAAAATATACTGATAAAAGATCATAGATTAGAATGATATTCACAAATTATTAAATTAAAAACACATGAGACATCTAGGAAAACTATAGGCTCACAAGGCATTCGGTTAGGAATGTAGGATGAGAAAATACTTACGGGGGATCGTAGAGACATACAGTAGACGGCCAATCCTTCCCACAATAACACACGGCACAGCCAACACGGCGAGTGTTTGCCCATACCATCTGTATATTCAAATGAAATATTTCACTATTGTCAGCACACCTTGTGGTCGTAGGTGAAGTCAAGAAAGTAGAGCAGTGGGAATGACAAAATCAGAGACATTTGAGGAAAATATTGGCAAGACGTGTTGATAGTTATCTGCCTTCACACCCTATATAGCTTGAGTTCTCAACATCTTTTTTTTTTTTTTTCGCATCTTCCCATGTCAGGTTTCTGGCCTGGAGTTTTTGCTTGTAACATCTATCTCCCAGCAGTCTGTCTAGGGCACTCTCCTTTTGGCGTCTCTTCTCTGTTCTTGTCAATCGTTGGTCAAATGAAATTACTGTCTGGCTTGTCCACAGAGTGTGCCTGACATAAACGTCATTTTATTAAAATGGTCTGTATATTTGGGCTTTTCTGTTTGTAGGAAGTGTCTACAATAATAAGTCATTTTCAAGTAGCTGGAGAACTTGTGCATTTTAAAGCATTCTATTGGTAGACCACAACTTGACAATATTTCCACAAATGGAGATAACGATTTTGGAGAATGACCTGAATAGAATAGGAGATCATAATGGACACCTAGACTGGAGACCTGATGTGAGAGGAGGTGTGTCGACATGTTATGATTCATTTGCTGTGTGATTTACGGCATAATGTTTCACAGCTACTCAAAATGAGACGTATGTCGATTTTTGAGCTTGTTGGGTTTTTGGGATCGTGTGATATCTTTCTTCATATCCTTTCAGGTGGTGAAAAAAGGTCTGAGCTAGCTTTACTCTAGCCGAGGGGGGGAGGGGGGGGGGGGTTCCTACCAATGGCCGAGAAAACCCTTCAAATGGACTGTAGAAAGCATAAATCTACATGCCTACCTCACAAAACCCCGATTGTAAAGAAGTAGTATTTATAAATGGAGGGTAAGACCGATATTGTCTTGTTCAGAAAAATGAATTCACTTTCGATTTCTGCAATACAAAAAAAAAAAAAATCGATGTCTGACATCAACACACATGTCCTGATTCTCCCCAGGTTTAAAATGGCTACCCGACTATACTTAGTGAATCGCATGACACGTTTCACTTGAAGTAAGGAGTGTCTGTGGTCATCCCATTGGCTGTGTGGGTTTTTATAGACTGTATAACGGTTAGAGCTTGAAGTGACCGAGAAACGCTCTCTGTTATATTATTATTATCATGGTTGTTTAGTATACTGTGAGGGGTGGAGGGTGGTGATAATCATTGCTCCAGTAACCAATGTGCCATGCAAGTGACAGCAGTCAAGAATCTCCACTGTAGCAGATCTTCGCTGTTAACAACAATATAATGAAAGTTTGACCTGTCAATCCTCTGGCTTGTAAAGCCAGTTTTTGAGTAGTCTACCTTTTCTGCTTTTGCTTTCCTTTCTCCTCTCTGTACCGGAGTATGACTTTAGACAAAGTGTCATGAATGTCTCAACTGCCAGAAGGTGCTCCTGTTTGCCAGCAAATTTGTCGATTTGCTATCTAATGTATACATGTTAGTCTTATATTCAGTGTATTAGAACTACCATTCCTGTTCTAAAACAATAAACGTTTCACAGACTCAGTCTAGTAAAGATCTTTGGTCCCTGGTTTGAACAATGGAAACACTGAAAGCGATGATGATGATACCTTACAAATACAAGTTAAACATCTACAACCATCTGGCTCTGAATGTAGAATCAGCTTTATTTACTCACGAGCATTATAGTAAGTATAATTTATCCCTGACGAACTGACTTTTCTTAAAGCAGAAAAGTTGTAATTTACTTTTAGGTGGTAGAGAAAGGAAAGGCATAATTTATCATGAATGAGTGACACAAAAAGGTATAAGTCGTCTGTGACTAATGAGCATACAAACAGCCTAAAAGATACAATTTATTTGAAAATAATTGACACATTAAAACCGGAAAAGACATAAAATGTGTCTAGGAATTTTGAACTATTATAAGGAGGCAAGATGCACTTTACCTGTGAGTAATGGCCACAGGTACTGTTGCCGTATACCAGGAAACAGTCCCATGAGCCATCCTCGTCCACATAAGCCTCCTCATTTGCCCAGTACTCAGAAAGATAATGAGCCATGGAATTACAGTCTTGAGTCCATGCTGAAATATAAGGGGGTGAGGATGACGATGATAATGATGATCATGGCGACAAACAGAAGAATGCTGAGAATAATAAAGAGGATGATGATGAAGGTGCTGATGACGGTGGTATAAATGATGCCCTTGCAAAGAGCCCCTTGGGCTCTAAAATTTGCCAGCGAGATCAGTTTACTTTATTTACTCAATGGCAAGATCTTCATATAGTTTTTTAACCTTTTGGATGGATTTGATTATTTGGCGGTGGACGGTAGTCTTAATTTTCAGACATTTTTTGGTAAAATGATGAGGTGGAGAAATATGACGATGATGATGATATAAAATGTGAATGAGAAAGATAAAAATACGATTAAAAGACAGATGTCTTATATCTTAAGACATACCTATGAAATGATAATGCTGGTGATCATGATGATTATGATGTCACACTTTAAATCATATGAGGATAACCGGTCTGCAGTCGGGCTCACCAGAGGAACTTTTGGAGCTGGAGTCTAAATGGATATGGACTC
>JBCAUA010055828.1:0-11477 GCA_038406235.1 Peronia verruculata
TAGATAGATAGATAGATAGATAGATAGATAGATAGATAGATAGATAGATAGATAGATAGATAGATAGATATAAAAATATTCACCTCCATTTGAACGTAGTAGGTCCGTACGACTAGCCCTAGCCAGTGACTGTTGTTCTCAAATGAAAACTCCCAATTTGGTAATTCCCTATACAATAGTTGTTATATCTATTGGTATATCCTTAAGCAGTTAGAAATCATCATTGCTCATAGCAAAGACATAAGGCCGGCATAGCCACAGTCAAATAATAGTGATCTCTCTCAGGATCGGAAAGAGATTAGTACATTTCTATTATGCATTGTCTCTGCTATGATTTTCTGGAAAGGCACACACTCATTTCACACATTCTATCCAGTCCTGAGATTGCCCTATCATGCATCAATTGTTGAAACGAAAAAGACAACAAAATGATTGTTATTGCCAAATGGCTGTCCACCAAAACGTCGTTCAGGAGTTTCTTTTCTCTGCTTCGGTCTTTGGCGTTCTTTCCTTCTGTCTAAAGTGCTTCTTCTCATCCAGTCATAATCTCTTTATCTCGTAACATCGGTTTCATATTTTGCCTCGACACAACTGATTATCTTATGTCTTTCCAATCTTTTTAAATAGATAAGCAGGGCTCGTGCTTGTCTATCCTTTAACCATTCTGTAGAGTGCATTCAAAATACACAAGCATCCAAAAGTCCTCAATATGTATGTATTCTGAAATCTTAGAGTTACCCTCAAGGAAAGGGAGATTACATATATCTTCTTTTCCATTGCTCACTTAAGAACAACAACAACAGATCAAGCACTACCCGCATAACATCCTCCAGCAAGTAAACAGGAAATTCAGAGAAAAGACACAAGAAACCACTAAGTGTCACCATACAGACAGATTTGGGATTTCTTTTCACCTACTTTTGTACCTTTTCCTCCCCCGTCTCGGCTCCTTCTTTTATAAATCACTCTAATCATATACGCTTTGCCAATAGCCTATACTTTGCCTAGGGAAGACATCATTCTCACTCACAATTTTTCGTGAGGCACACACACACACACACACACACACACACACACACACACACACACACACCTACACACATGCACACACACACCCACACACAGATAAAGCGTCTCTGTACTAGCCATCCAAACGATCGCCCAGAACTGCACCAATGGTCTAAGCTCCTATGTAGAGAGGGCATCATTTCTTGGTGGATAAGGGGAAATGATTCACCAACAAAAGACATGTTTTTTCAGTACTAGTCTCTTTCCCTCATTCTAGCAACAAGCATTCTTGGAATACACCAGGTCCTTAACCTCTTGAAGAAAAGAAAGACCTAACCTTGTCTAAAAATAAAAAAAAAAAGAGGGAAGACAATGTGTGTGTGTGTGTGTGAGAGAGAGAGAGAGAGAGAGAGAGAGAGAAAGATGTCTTTATGCCAGAATCTCCTGTCTGTGGTCCCCTTCTCCTCATGCCATCCATCTCAGAAACCGCTATCAGTAGCCGAAAAAGCCCTCTTAGACAACGGGACACAAAAAATAAAAGATGTAAAAAGAGTTGTTCTCTGCAAGAATATCTCTATCGTTCATCCCCCCCTCCCTCCCTCCCCGTCGCCCCAGTCCCAAACACTTCCCGATCCCGACCGTACCCGAAACTTTGCCACTGGCCCCCAACACGGGCTCCGCTGGTCCCAACGTTGTCAAGTCTGAGGCGTCCACGACAAGACACCCAGCAGATCTCCCTCTTGCCTTTGTGCGCATGCGGGAGGCGAGAGGAAGTCGGCGTGGAGATAATTGGCCATTAGAGCGGTTTGCCGGAGCTCTAGCTAAGCCAGAGCCAAACACACACGGCTCTTAATTGCTTGCCGCTGATGAAAACTGGCTTTGTGTGAGAAGTAGGAGCTTTAAAAAAGGAGAGAGAGAGAGAGAGAGAGAGAGAAGGGGGGGGGGGGGAAATGAGAAGCACAGTGAGAGTAAAAAAGAACCACAAGGCAAGAGACAGAAATTACAAAAAGAGAATATCAAGAAAGAAATCAAAACAAAACGACAACAACAACAACAACAACAACAAAAAAAAATCAAAATCTGGTAACAGAAAATGCGGTGTGTGATGAATCTGAAACAACTTTTAACTGTTTGTCACTAAAATATGAACCGAATTTTAATGAGTACAAACTTGTTTGAAGATTGGATGACTAAACATGCCATATACTGCAACGTGTTCTTCCTTCAATCAGAGATTTGCAATTGAGAGGTAAAAAGGAGAAAAAAAAATATAAACAAAACAATATAAACAAAAACAAACAAAGACGCAAACAAAACAATAACAACAACAACAAGACAAAACTCTAATTCCGGAGACAATAGATATTTGCAAAGACCTAAATTACCCCCCCCCCTCCCCTTTCAACCATTGTTACACATTTACAAAAAGCACTGAAGAAAGAAAGCAATGCAATTTATTCATTTAAAAAAGAGTGAAGCCCTTAGAGAGGCCTATTACCACCAACACGAGGATAAAGAAATAGTCTATGAAAAGTACAGAATTCAAAAGCATAATTTATTTGAAAGCAGTCAATTTACAGAAAACGCCAGATCTTATCAACGGTTGCCTGAGAGGGCATTGGTAAGGGTAATTAGAGTGTACAATTGTGAGATAGGGAGATAATTTTAGCGAATCTGATAAGCAGGGATCCAAGGTACTGCATAGGACAAACATTGGCAGAGTTGAATGATAGCTTCATCGGTCAGATTCTGAAATGGAATAATCCATTTATTTATCAGCCAGCTACGTCACATTTTTTGCTACCTACAAAAAGTATATGACCAATATTGTAAAGAACAATTAAGCTCCTGTTACTTAACACAATTGGGGGGGGGGGGGGGAATGAAAGGAAAAATCATGGTAATAAAAAAAAACACACACACAATGTTTTTCGTGATATGGTGAATTTTTCAGACCTGTCTGTTACTCGTGTTTCAACTAATATAGAGAAAAGGTAATTTTCCCTCTTTACTGTACTTATATAACACCTAGAAATTGGCAGGGAGAAGAACATTGGTTGAGGGTTAACATGGCATATTCACAAAGTGGTCAGGTTAAAGAAGTTGTTCCGACAATGATATGAAAGGTAGCGATGACTCATGGAATGAAATGATACATTGTTGTCCATGAAAAATCAGATAAGGTGACTGTATTCTTTACTTGGTGATTTTTACCTTGGAAGCATGTCGAGGTGAAAAAAAAAAAAGAAAACGATTTTGGATTGTGGACTTTCAGGTAACCTAACCTGTGTGAAGCCAGATTGATAGTAAATTGTTTAACTATTTTTTTTTTCGAAACCATGTTTGAGTTTGATTCTTATGTAATCAAACTTGAAATAGTACCAGTCTCAGGCTGAGCTTAGCTATATGGCGAAAGTGCCATAACCTGGTCCAGGTGGCATAGTCTAAAGTTACTCAGAACTATCATGTGGGAGGAGAATGATTGATGTCACTGTGACGGATAGTGAACAAAGACGGACTACCATGAAACAGCAGAATCACGGCACTAAAAGTAATATTTCAAAGGTTGACAGAAATATTCTACGACAGAGCGAAACACATGAATGCAACACCTCAAACTCAGTGAGGACCTGTTTTGTTTTTCTTCTTCTTCCCTTTCCCCCCCCCCCCCCTTTTTTTTTTCTCTTCCTCTTCTTCTTCTTCTTTTAGTCCGCAAGTTCTTCCTCGTTTGGTGTAATTCTGTTAGAGCCAGCGGAAAAAACACTAATGCCATTGTCTGATTTTTTTTTTTTTATTTTTCTTTTTTCATTTGTTCTTCTGTTCTACTCTTTCCCAATAGCCTTCTCCTTATGATATGCCAGGCAAGAGTTGTTCACACAGTTGAGGAAAAATTCCTCCCTCCACCCCCCCCCCCCCCTCAACTATTGCTGTGCGTAGAACGACGTCTCAAGCTAACTGAGGAGTGCTGCATTCACAATTATGAGAATATGTTACATAGATTGTATGCGCGATGTTTAAATAACCGTCGTTAGACAGAAAGAAAAACGAACAAAGAAAGACGGACAGATAAACAGGCATACAAAGAAAGAGAGACAGAAGGGAGAACAGATAAAAGAGACAATCTATTGAGGAAAAGTATAAAAAGATGAGAGGAGAGTAAGCAAGATAGGGAGAAATGGACAACAGTGATGAGAGTAAAGAAAAAATAATGGAGAGAAAAATAAAAACCCAAACAGAACAGGACAAGAGAATGAGGAATAAGGGGCTAGGGGGCAGGAAAGACAGAGAGAGAGAGAGAGAGAGAGAGAGAGAGAGAGAGAGAGAGAGAGAGAGAGAAGAAAAGAAGACAAAGACTAGACGAGAGGAAGATAGACAGAAGAGGGTTGGCAGTAGACAATATCTGTATTATATTTGCGGTCTCATGCGGGGTCGAAAAAAATTAATGAAGATTTGCCACCGCCTCCCTTGTCTCTGTCACTTCTATTCTATCTCCCAGCCGTTTCCTTCCCTCCCCTAAGGCTACTTATTAACCCATTCTTGTCCACAGGCAATGAAGTTTGTCCCCGTCCATTCACACACTGACCAGACATTCCCTCACTGTTTTTAGATAGCAAAGGCCTAAACACAGTTTGAACGGCATGTAAAATTTCTTCAGATATTGTTGAAATATTGGGTGATCTGATACCATTTGGATAACATGGTTTGTTTTGGTTACTTCATAATATAAAATCGGATGTGCACAATTTTCTTTCTTTGGCAATTGTTCTTTCACTGTTTCCTATAAAAATGAGTCTAATGGAAAGTGGAAATTGAGATAGAGACATTTCTGTCAATAATAAGTCTAGGAGAGAAGAAAAGGTTATATGATTTGTCTGAGACAATGAATGATACCTTTGGTATGGTTATGCCATTGTAATACAAACTACGCCCCCCCCCCCAAAAAAAAGAAGGGGGGGGGGGATCTTGAGGATCTTGTCCTGCCATAATAATCAGGGAAACTATCAACGATTTGATATTTCTCTTGGCGAGGACATCTCCAAAAAAAAAAAAAAGGTGCAAAAAAGTTGAGTCACACTCAATCTATGGATTTTATCTATTCATGTATCGACGTTTGAAATGAACACATACCTGCACATATCACTGACCTATCACGACGTCGCTCACAAACCATCGATTTCTTACAAGTTCCTGTTGAACCTTTGCTCTTATTGTAATTGTTTTTTGTTTTCGCTCTCATCCGAACTCACATTTTATTTAATTTAATTCGCACGGCCTGACAGGCTGGCGTAACTCCTTCTGTCTTAGTCAATCTCGTCCAGCAAATCGTTTTTTATCGATCTGTAGAGAAGTGGAAATTCAATGACTACTAGGTGATCTGAATCGAGTTTTTTTTTTTTTTAACGGGAGGTTTCTCTTTTATTAGAACCGCAGTGTCGTGGATGAAACTTGACAATGGATGTATTAATTTACATTTGTATTTTGATGCTTTTACAGAATGCTGAAAAAAAAAAAAAAAACCAAAACAAAAAAACAGACAGCATACTGTAGCCTTGTAATAATTATTACAGAGGACTGCATAGCTTAAAAAGGAGGGGGGAAAAAATGAAGATACAGTGAATTACGCCAGCGTTATGCATTTTTGCTTCACTGTTCATCGAGTTGTAACAGTAGTTGCCTCTATCTATTTTCTTTTCATTTTTTCTGGACTTTTTGGTTCCATCCTTTGTCCCTGAGATAGAAAAAGGAAGATTATTCTGGTATCTTGATTACAACTTCTTCCCTTGTATCTACCAAAGCCTTGCGTTTCAGTATGCCATCCACTATCGCCTGGCCTACTCCCATCCTTGACTTACATTCCCGGTGGAGGCATTGAGACTCTGTCCCAGCACACCTCTCTCCCCTCTGTCTGACAGCTTCACTTGGTCCAAGTGTCAGTTGATGGTCACGTGGGACAGTCTAGGGTCACACAGAACCATCACGTGACAGGAAAGAGAATCGTCGATCCCCGAAAAAAGAAAAAGAGAGGGAGAGAGAAAAATAAATCAAGAGGGTATGTTCCAACTCCCTCTGGGATCACCGCTGTCGGTTCTGTTCAGTGTTACTTTGGTGATTAACCCTTTTGAACTCGTACTCTTGTTTTCTGGCGCATTTTGTTGTTCACGTTATCGAACTAATTCACCCCCCGTGTTGCTATTGACCAATTGCCCCAGTCAAAAGGTCTGGTACAGTTCGTGTTTTTCAGTCCTCCATCTCGCTGTCTTTCCATTTACAACTGTCCCAAGGGAGTCGGTACACAACTTTACCCAAAGTGACTGTCTTACGTTAGTTTCTCTGTGGTAATTGTCCAATACAATTACAATGATCCGAGCCCCACTTCTCTGAGACTATTTCTTTCTATCTCTTGTACAGAGACTCTTTTGAAGTCAATAGGAATGTGTGTTGGATTATTATTTTTTTGTATTGTGGAATGAATATCTCAAAGACTTTCCTGGGAATTTATAAGACAGATAATTTGACTGACTGACTGAATTAGTAAGTTTTTATTCCACGCATAAATGTATCGATATGGTTTTAGTTGAATGTGATATCCACGATCATTAGATCTGACCAGAAATAACCGTGAATAGGTTGTATCCATGACATGAACAGATGATAAGTTATGTAATAAATCATGAGAATTCGTGCATGTCAAACCACAGCTTATATATAACATGATATTCTTATAAAATGACGGATAAGAAATAGTGGCTGTATGAACGTAAGAAATAGAAAATTTTAGCTTTCATTAAACTAGCTAACATACGGTTGCATTTTATATATAGAAGCTTCTGGAATGAATCTCAAGCATTAAATTATTCATCACAATTATTTAAAGATTAAAAAAAAAAAATATGTCAAATTTAATACAAAGACAAACAAACAAACAAACAGACAGACATCAGGCAATACATTAACGGCAAAGAAAAAGGAAATGGTTATTTTGACATTAGACCATTTGACAAGAGTTATTTTATTCTATTATTTGATTGTGCTTTTCTCTTATCTCTTCTCTCATAGAATCAGTTTGAATGTGAACAAAGCCTGGCTTAAATGTAAGCCAAATGTTACTGGGGGTGGGAAACAAGGGGGGGGGGGGGGGGGGTTCTGAATCACGAATTAGCAAAATTGGACATGATTTTCTCGATGATTTCTTTGCTTTTCTTTTTCTCCTTTTTCTTTTTCTTCTTCTTCTTCTTTCTCTTCCTCTTTTTTCCAGTTTTACTTCTTCTTCTTCCTCCTCTTTCTTTTCTTTTTCTTCTTCTTCTTTTCATATTCTCTCCTTTCCCCCCCCTCCCCCCACACTTTTTCAACAGGTAGGGTAAAGGCAAAGCACAAGGCGAACCAATAGACAGAAAGAATAAAAGCAGAACACACAAACTAATGAGCAGAGCAACGGGAAAACAGAAACTGTAAGACGTGAAAACCCGGAAAACAGTGGGAAAGCACATGAGACATGAGAAAAGAAGACCCATCATAATCTACAAGACTGGACATAAAAGAATAATCATTAACAAAGAAAAATCGACAGGGAACCCACATGAGAGGCGTACTGGAGAAAAACGACGGACGACTTATTTACAAAAGACAGGGAGAGTCTTGAGGGAGCGGAAACTTCAAAGGAAATACGAAGTTAATCAAGGCGTCCGAGGCGCCCACAGTCCCAATATCCATATTTGACTTTATTTTCCATTACCTGTAACAATGAGGAGAAAATCAGGCCTGGATATCTGGGAACATGACTTCCGGTGTACATCCGGGACACCCACTGCGCATGCCCGGGCTGATCACGAGGCAAAAGAACATTCCATCTAGCTCCACCAGCATCAAGGGATGGAAAAAAGGGAAAAAAATATAGGAGACTGGGAATAAGAGAGAGAGAGAGAGAGAGAGAAAGAGAGAGAGAAAAGACGCTCGACCCCCTGTTTCCTTAATTAAAATTTACTTATTGCGTGTGGCGGTTAGCCTTTCTTTGTGGTGAATGGGGTTGGGGTGGGAAAGGTGGATGGACAAGGCAAGAGAGATGAAATATGCCCTTAGAGCTGGGTAAAACTTTAATGTGGGCTCTCGCTTGCTTGGACACAAAGCCCTTTAAGGACCGATTAATAATTTCCCTACTTTTTCAATAGATTCGTTCCAGCCTAGTGAACTGCTGGAAATCCCCGTCTAACTTATAGTAAGGAGGTACAAACAATCCAAAGTGTTCACTATCTTTAAAACGCATAAAAAATGCACAGCGCGGAAGACACTAAACTAGTTCTGGGATCTTGGGCTGGAGGGTTAAAAAACATTATGTTATGTTCTATTTTTAGCAGGGGGTTACAACACTCACTCAGAGAATTTCCAGGTTTTTCCTAAGTCGAATAATAACTGAGCCAATTATTTGTCCACAATGTAGGTAGGACAACCCGTGGTGCATTAATTTTCTTCAGGGATACGTCGGTGGGTGGTTTTCTTTCGCAAACTCAGGTGGATGCCAACAACCTGTGGCGTGGTCTAACATGACAGCAATAATAACTGACATAGCCCCCCCCCCCCCTCCCCACCCTCCCGCATAAACGTGGGGCTGAAAGGCTTTAGAAATAAAAACATGATTATTTCATTCCCTATTTTGTACATAACGTCGGTGTCGCAAAGCATTTCGTGTAAGTCCGATTTTGGGAATTTCGCATTGTTTTCCTCCTCTTCAGCGTGAACTAAAAATACGTACTGTGACATCATTTTATGTCAAAATGATCAGCAAAAATGCAGGTAAAAAAAAAAAAAAATGCAAAGATCCCCTTTAAAATCTCTTGTTTATTATAGTTTGATGTCCGTTTTTACTCTCTGGTGTAAAAAGTACTCACACTGACTTGAGTGGGTGGCATGCGTCACCGATTGGGCTTAAAGTGAGATGAGACGCAAAACGAAGTATCTTTCTTCAGTCACTAGAAACATAAGGCATTTTTAGCGCCTGGGCATAGATGAATCCGTGGACGAATGAAGGAATGGACGGATGCTAAAGACTCTAAGCGGCTTACTGTCTTCTAGTGTTTCGAAACAAAGCCCGCTGTAGAGAGAAAGTGTTTCATCAAAAGAAGTTAGTGCTGCGTTTGCATAAAATTTCTTGGAATATGAATGTCATGATAATATCTTCAACACTTTCATCATCGGTGGGTTTACTTCAAAATTCATCCACATGGAAATTAAGCACTTCTCCGTGGATTCTATGCTGTCGTTAAAGGTCTTGGATATATTTAAGATAGTTATAATCCATGACCAACAAATCGCCGAATGTTCACAAAAATCAAAACGAACTGGGAACTTTTTTTTTTTTTTTTAATTTCAGATACATTTTATCAGTTGTTTGCCATCTGTCTATCCATCCCTCCATCAGTTCATCCATCCATCCATCCATCCATCCATCCATCCATCCATCCATCCATCCATCCATTCATCCATCCATCCATTCATCTATCCATCCATCCATCTATTCATCCATCCATCCATTCACCCATCCACTCATCCATTACCTACTCATCCACCCATCTATCCATCCATCCGTTCACACCTCCGTCCCTCCCTCCCTCCATCACTCGAAGTCCCAGTGGGTCGTATAGGGCAAAGGGATTGAATGAGATCGTGATGTCAAGGATGAACTGGATAGGCTGTGTGTCCCTGGTCTCGTCTTGCTCTATCGGCACCAGATCTTCTCACCGATGTCGGGCCACCATTGCGTGTTGAGAATGATTTCTAATTATTGATCATCACCCCCTGCTCGTCATCCGATCCAACACCTCCCTCCTCCCCCCCCTCCCCCCTCCCCATCTTTAGCCCCTTACCCTTCCACATCTCCCTCTATGAGGCTTTCTCGTTATCTCTAGTCTCCGCCATTGTTCACACCTCTTCTCCTCATCCAGCATCAAGGTTCCCTGTGGCTTATCCTTCCTTCCTTCCATCAAGCCTCATTTGTCTCATTCGCTATTCTTCTTTCTCTCTCTCTCTCTCTCTCCCTCTCTTTATCCTCACCTTCTGTTGTCCCCTTCACACATATTTCCTTATAATTTGCTCACCCTTACCTCCCCATTCCTTCCACCCCTCGTCATAATAATCAAGGCACGAACATAACGCATCGCGCAGCTTGTCAAAATGAAACACATGCCGATTTTCCAACTAACTGAAATAATGCAGGTACGCAATACTTTCATTATATCCTTTCATATCTTGACAAAGTTTTAAGCTAACTTGATAATAGTCTGAGAGAGTTGCAAATTGAGGGACCTCTCAGCCTAGCTAAACTCAGGGAACAAATCGGAAATAGTGGACAGTTTAACCCCAGGAACTTTAACAATGGCATTTCATGGGAGACATCCCACTACCGGATTTTCACCGCCTGCAGGTGGTAGCACGTCTATTTTATAATGACTTCTTAAAATAATACATTCATTATAATCTACTCCCCCCAAAAATAATGTTTCCCTATTCAGAGATAAATATTGTTTCAATTTCTGCAGTGACATCGATTGCAGACTCGAGTTAATCTCATTCAGCCTCCGATTTCTCTGTTGAAGTCCAGCCCAGCGACTTTCAACTCACTCTGACAGGCCGTGAGACACTAATTCCCATGTCCCACTTTGAGCGCTCATTTCTTTTCATCCGATCTTTCTCCTTCTCCCATCGTTTCCTACTTTCTCTCTTCATCCTCCTCCTCTCCCCATCTGTTCCCTGCTTTTTCACTCCTTACTTCACACCAACCTTACAGTTATACTCTGTGATTCCTTCATTCAAGGAGTTGTTCTTCTTCTTAATTTCTATTCCCTAGATCCTAAAATTCTTTAATCTCCTGCCTCTACTAGATATTCTAATCCTCCCCCCCCCCCCATTCCTCCAATTGTTATCTTTACTTATATTTGTTTCTCCTCTCTCTATTGTCTTTCGCTTCCCTTAATCTTATGTATATTCTTTCCTTTCTCAAAAGCATCGGTACTCCTTACCTGTTGATTCATCTTTCTTTCTCTCAGATGTCTATGCTCTTACGCCCTTTTTTTCAATCATTGGCCCACCAAACCATTCACTTGTTCATTCATTTATTGATTCGCCTATCCATCCATTCATCCATCTGTTCCATCCATTCATCCATCTCTTCCATCCATCTTTCCATCATCCATCTATCCATCCATTCATCCAACTCTTCCATCCATTCATATATTCATCCATCCGTCCATTCATCCATCCATCCATCGATCCATTTATCCATCTTCCCTTGCATAAATTCATCCATCCATCCATCCATTCATATATCCATCCATCCATCCATATTATTGTATTCATCCATCTATCCATACACACATACATCCATAGAATCATATACGTATGTGATGAGTAAGGGCATGGAATGTTCCCGAGAAAGGACAGAGCTAGAACGGAACTGATCCTCTCTTATCCTCCCTTCC
>JBCAUA010055839.1:0-42066 GCA_038406235.1 Peronia verruculata
CATATGTTGGTGTGTGCGTGCACGTGTGTATATGGAGGTAGTTATTAATGATGAACTATGTGTTTTTAATGAATGTGCTATTGTAAGGCGCCTTGGGGCTTTGCATAGGCACTTAATAAATGTACTATATTATTATTATTATTATTATTAAGAATCAATAACTAGAAAACTTAGAGGTTCAGCAGCTCATTAAAGTCATGCTCTTTTTACAAATAGCCTGGATACCTCTGCAATAAAGTTATCACTCTCTCAGCCTTTTCCATTCATATTCCTGAGTCCAAAGTTGAAAGCCTCCTCCCTGCATTTCTGAAAAAGTTTACCTTAGCTGTTTTTGAGACTAACAACTAGATTTATGAATATGAATGACCTCATACTACATGTAGTTTGATTATTTTCTATAGAAATAATTTTTTATTTGGTTTTTACTTTTCATATTCTGAATGCCCAAGCACAGTTAAAATAGGACTGATTAGTCAATAAGAACATAAATATGCTTGAACTGATTTTTCTTCTTCTTTTTTTTTTGATTTAGGAAAAGAATTATTTGTCCTTTTGGAAACCTATAAAAATTTATGAAAGATATAGATCTACATGTTCTTTTTAAATGACATTCCTTCATATTAACAAATCCAATGGTGTCTATATGTTGATTCAACCATCACAGGTTTATATGGTCTTAAACTTTGTATTTGACCATGATTGTTTCATTCCTTTTTCCATTTTGTTGTGTTTTGTTTATTCAGAGCCCGCCTGTACTTCACCTTCGCTTGCAACAGCCAAAGAATGAACAAAAGGTCAAATGGACAACAGACACTGTAGACAATGAATTCATGGGAAAGAAGAAATCGAAGTGTAAGTTCTTTGCTTTGGGAGAAATGGGTAGACAGCGGCAGCAGCAAAGCAGCATCAGTCCTTTACATTTTCAAATACCAAACCTTGAAGTTAAATGTATGCTGTAGTTCATTTCTATTCACAATCTAGAAAAGCATGACTGAAAATCAGTAGCTTTATTTTTGTTATTGCCAGTTCACTGAATTTGAGTTTTCAAAATCTTGGAACCTTTTGGTTCAGTTTAGGGAATGAAGTACTGGTTACATGGTTGTGCTTTTAATTAGTAGCTAATGAAAATTTAGATACTTAAGATATTAAGGGATTTAAGATATATGAAAAGATAATAAAGTGGAAATTTTATTTTATATAAAGATGGCCATGAGAGTTAACATAAATCTCAAATATTTAGATTTGAAGCCTGATGTCAGTTGATCAAGATGAGATTCACTTTCTATGATGAGTCCCACAGAGCCTTCATGTTTTACAACAAAAGATTTTCTCTTTTTATCTCTCAGGTTGTTGTATATATGAAAAACCAAAAGTATTTGGGGAATCGGATACCTCGTCTTCATCTTCTGATGATGATGATGATGATAAAGGATGCACACCTCATTGCCGTGGCCATAAAAAGAAATGTTACAGACACCAACCTCAAGGGAAAGGACATCAGCATGACCACGACCATGATCATTGTCATGACCACAATGGGGCACATGACAATGATGCAGGTTAAACCCCAGTAAAGTTCCTTTTTTCTTGTTCTGTTTTAATTTCATCAAATGACAAACATAATATTCACTGCATAGTTCCTCATACCAAGTTTATGCTCCTCACTTAAAAAATGATTTGGACTTTAGATAATTCATGGATCACAATCTATTGAATTCTCTAAGATCTAGAGTAGCTTCAAAAGAAAAGTAATTTAAAAGCTGGTGGTATTGTTCCAGTAATTCAGTTTCTATGACCTGCCCATAGCATCATTTGTATTGACTAATTATAGTCAGCTTTGAAAGTCTGTACCCTATTTCCTCATAACAAACAAATTTTCTGAATTTCCATGGCCCTACTTTGAGATCATTTGTACTGGCTTATTGTTTGGTCTCCATTTGAACTTTATTCGCTAAAGGTGTTTCCTCACTTAATTTAAAACTCAGGATTTTTCAGGCTTTTGATCCCATTTTTAATGATTTTTAACCTTGTTTTATATATGCCCTTGTGGCTATTCTCAAACAAAATATTTCAGTTCTTGTTTCACAAAACTGAGGGTACTGTTGTCTCATTCAGTATGAAATCAAAAGCTTCTTTATAATTAAAAGTTGAAAGGACTTTCTATAAATAATGATGTATCACATGAAATTCCATCAAGGGATTGAGAAACTTTGATATTGTGATGTTTCCTTCACTGTTACAGGATGAATTTTTCAGATTGTATCCTAAAAATTAACACTATTATAAAGAACAGAGGTTTCGGTGCCAAGAGAATTTTAAGAACCATGATTAGTTGCATGTATGTTGCACAGATGTAATGCTCACTATTTTGTATTTGTACAAAAATACTGAAGTGATTAGCTGTGACCCAGTGGATATGACTGTTCAATTCTTTTGTCATTTTGTTTTCACGATGGTGACAGTTGTTTTAAGGAGAGTAATGACCACTTGAACATGTAGCATATCAATGAACAGATTTACTTTCCCACATTTTTGCAAATTGGCATACTTGGGTAAAACTATTTAGCATATGAATGTGAGCTTAAGTACATCCTGATCTAGCTGTTGATTTTGCAAAACCTGGCTTGAATTTGAACTTGCCATGTTTGTCACCGTAGGATTTCAGCAAAGTAAGCATAGATCAGACTTCATTTGGCATGTTCTCCGCATGTTAGAGGTTTCACTAACAATTGATGACTATGCCAACATAAAGGGGACATAACTTGCTAACTTGTTTTTGCAGGATTGGTGGCTTCATTAAAGAGAAAAATGATTTTTAACTATGCATAAAAGGAAAATGTTGCCTTTTAAAGAATATCATTACTTATCAGATAACTTTAAACTGTTTCAGTATTATACAGTTAGTGCTGATAATATTTCATGTAATTTCTATAAGTGTTCCGAAGATTGTTGTGAAAATGGATTGTTCTGGTTTTTTTTAGAGTTGAAAGTAATAAAATTTGCTTTTTGCATCAGTTGTTTATGTATTTTTCCATGGGAAACCGATTTATGTATTTGGATAATGCATTTTTAGATCATGATATAGCGCTGTAGCTGGAGTTTTATCATTTACAAACAATGCATGTGAATGTTTTAAAAGCCAGCGAAGATTTCTCTCACTGTATATAACTGTATAACCAAAAAAATTATCCTGCCTCAACTCTCATAACCCTCAATAGTTACGATGCAATTTTGTATCAGTTTGTGGAGTCACATTTCATCTAGAGATTAATGAGCGCAGAATAGATTTGCTGAATAGCATAGTGATCTATCTTCATTTCAGGTGAGACATTTTTGCTTGTTAAAGTGTTCAGGAAGTAATGTTAAGTGTGTATGGTATTGTTTTCAAGAGGTCAGATACATTTATGACTGTTTAGGAGATGTTAGTATTTATTTCCCCCAGAAATGCAATGTTGTTTGTAATAATCAGTTTCTTGGTCTGTCTGTCGTGGCAGTGAAATTGTAAAAGTACATTTGACATTTGCTCTTTTACAGGATCAAGTGACAGCAACACAGAGGAGGAGGACATAGTGTGCGGCCCAGTGTGTAAAATACATGGTAAACGAAAGTGTGAATAGTTATCATCAGAAAACATTGAAAGACGTCACTGTGATAAGTGAATTCCATATGCTTATGATGTCCAGAAACCAACAATGTTCAGTCAAAAGAGGTGGTTGGCAGGAGGAATTGGTCCTTGAGCTGTGGCAATGAATTTGTGAAGATATTTTTATATGATTTAACCAGTTTTCCCATTAATTGGTTTTTTAGTATTTTTGTGTGTAAAATCTGCATCTGATCATAATTCTATCTCACATTGTTTGATGCTCAACACGTTATCGCTAACAAAATTTCTGCACTAAAAATGAAAGGAATGGATAAAACAGTCAGTCAGAAAATGATGTGATTATGTTAAGCAAGATTTTAATACTGTATTCTCAGTATGGTGGAAATGATTATACCATTTAATGTGTTTCATTGCCTGTTGTGATCTAAATGTCGTGAGGTCAGTTCTCTGTTGCTTTATCTCCATTTTTCGCAATTTGAGAAAAGTGATGTTTTATGTTTACCAATTGTTTTTGCACATAGGATATGGGACAAAATGATTTTCAAAGATGTTTTGGCAAGTGATCGGTGAAATAATTTACATTATACGGTAGATTTAATTTCCCTCTTTCATATGACGTATATATCTCCAAATAGCCTAAAAGTGGAGATAGAACAAATAAGAACTGAACTTGCTATGTGTTACACAATAATGAGAATTATGACAGAGTTGGCAAATGTGAAACTAATCAACAGTGATTTGGTTATGGAACATTGTGATTTGCTGCCATAGTAATTATCACCGTTATTTATTATAAACCTCATCATGGATGACATTTGTCTACATAACTCAGTTTTTGATCTGGGCTGTTTGAAAATGGAGAGACATGTCATGTACACAATCAGGACATATAATGATTATATTTGAATGTTCATCATGTTTTTCACAAAAGTTTGATATATGGTTTGCTGAAATATTATCAGCCTAAATTCCAAGAGAATAATGATTTTTTTTAATCATCTCACTTCCTGAACGTGCCAATACAAATGCAAGAAATAGGAAGATATAGGATGCATATTGACAAACTTCACATGAACTTAAAAAAATATATCAGTAGCCTAACATAAGAAGATAAGCTTTACTGTGGTTGTATGGTATACAGCCTGTAAAGAGTAAAACCTGCAATGTTTTGTATCGCTCTGAAATTCAGTGATTGCCTTATGTAATTTTTGTAGACACAAATACTGACATGTTATAAAGCATCGTCATATCGATTGTCTCATTCCACGTGCCATTATATGTAAAAGTATTATCCCATGAGTGTATCAGGTCTGGCTGCTACTTACCCTTGCAGCTATTGAAGATGTAGCATAACAGTAAAAGATGCCAGTCAGAGAATACACATTGACAGAGTACTTGAAGAGATGGCAAAAAAATCCAGTTTACTGTATTTTAGATGTGATATTACGAGTACTTATTTATTTTTAATGTTGTTAGAACGATGAGGTTGCAACCTACAGACGTAGAGCTTGTTTTTTTTTTTACTTTTCATTTGAGTATCTCTCTCTCTCGTTTTTTTTTTTTTGTTTTTTCAATTCAGGCAATTCATTTTGTTTTTTTTTAAATTCCTGTCGTATTTGCTTTTAAGTTTGAGATCTTTTTTGTGCCTGTTTGTAGAGACAAAATTGTAAAATATTCTTCAAGCTTAGGATGAGGCGTCAAAATTTCTGTTGTGTTCACTGCTTCATGATTACACTAGTTCATACTACATGTACAGTGAAAGATACTGTATTCTTTTGTCTTTCTTAAACATTAATGAATCTTGATACTTACCTCCACGTCTTTTCAGCTTTTCTGGTTTTTTTTTTTTTTTTTGCTTTCAACAATGTCTGACTATTAAAGTGAGAAAAAAAAAAAAAATGCCTCTCTTTCAACAGATTTTTACCACAAATTCTGTGGAATTTTGAAAGTGTGACAATCTCAGATGTGCTGGATGGATCTGTTGAAAATGACATGTTTTATCTTTGTTTGTTTCCATATTGAAATGAGTGACGAGACAAAATGAGTCTGGTGTCAAGCTTTTCTTGTAGATTTCTTGATGTCAGTGGAAAAGGACATGGGCAGATCTGATTTTGATGAACAAAAAAAAAAAAGTTGTTACTCCTTCTGTGCCAAGATGGTTACTTTCAAAATTAACTTGTGTGACCCCATGGTCAGTAAAATCATCTTCTCTCAGCAAAGTTCCAGTTGACATCAGACTCATTTTATCATTCTTATTGTGGGACAAATGGCATTCCTTATTTGTTCTCCCTTTTTGGGATATCGGCATAGCCAGTGGAAGACTGGATGAGAGGTGCCTGATGAGAGGGCATGAGTTATGCTATAATTTATTTTTATAAAATGCTTGTTGATCATGAGGTGGGTTAAGTTACCAATGAGTCATCACTGTTGATAGTCATAGCCATTTGGTGATAAACAGAGAATGTCTCTGTTGAGCTGAGAAGAACTATCCGGGAAAAAACTAGATCTAGATATAATATTAGCACATAAATACAGTGGATTTTTTCCTTTTTGGGAAGGTTTGTGTTCGAAGAACAAGTGCCGAGGTCCTTTCTTTTTTTTTTTTTTTTTTTGCATTTTGAGTTTACATTAGTACCATGCATGCTGGTTATTAGATGTATTGAAACTGGTGAACAAAATTCCAATGCTCATCTCTATGCAGAATTGGTAGAACTAGAAGGGTGGATTTCTTCTAATTTGCCCAAATCTCAGATTTCATTAGAAGCATTTTTATTTTTTTTTTTTTATTATTCTCTAAAAATGACTTGGGCCCTGTTCACATTTCAGATACTGGTATTGTTTAGCCTTAGGTATAGAATTATTAGATACTGGTTGTGAGAAATGATATGTCAGTAATATCTCAAGTGTAAATGTGGATTTCCATCAATCCTTTACTAACTTCATATATGTGATGGGGTAAGTAGTTTCACCTCCATTCCATGTCAAAGATCTTATCAGTCATGGCATGTACATGTACTACTGATTATAAAATGCCATGTGCAGAGGAATACTTCATGAGATTTAAAAAAAATGGAAGCAAGTGGGGATCAACTTTTTGTGATTAGTGGTTGGACATAGTGTTCAGACATTCTAGCCTAGACAGGATTAAATTTAAAATCCTTTCCCAATTTTTTTTTTTTTTTCATGATACATGTACATTGGATTGATATCTGTAGAATATGAAAACATGCTAACACTACACCCAAGCATCAGAGTGCTCATCAAATCTCTTGTACTATTACTATATGTACCAGTAAATAAATGTTCTCCATATATCATAAATGATAAAATGGCTTGCAGTTATTGTACAACAGTGACAATATTTTTTCAGAATGATATTCCAGCTTACACTTGCGGGTAAAGTTCCCTTTCAGTGATAGACTGCATTTACATGTATTGCATTATGTCATAGAGATGTCATATGAAGAAAGTGTACAGGCCTACCATACATTCTTTCATACCTCAATACAGAGTTCTTCAAAAAAGCATGTCACTGTTGCATTGTTACATAATGAAATACTGTGTCATTGGAGGTACACTCTAAAATGATTCATACAAAATTTGCTGACTGAGAATGGAAAACCTTTCATTTTTCACTGTTTTGCAATAACCAAAAAGACCATCCAGTAACAGTGAACACAACCCTTGGAAGCATTTTCATTCTAAGACATACTTTTGCGTTTATATTAATAGTGTGTATCAGGTTTAATTATGTTATTGTTCCCCCCTGAAAGACAAAGTTTAATTTAGAATGTCATTAAATGTTCATCAACGTCAGTTTTATGAATCTGTGTCTGAATTCCACGGTAACCTGTTCTCTTTTGCTTTGACATGTTTAATTTTGATGAATTCACTACTAGGCCTAGATCTAAACTAGATTTCAATTTCAAGCAACACGTTGATAGATCTAGATCTGTTTTCAGTATGAAACTGAACAAAGCTTATTGACCTCTCAGAACTGCCTCTCAAGAAACACTAACAAGCACATCTGATCTGGCTGACTAAATCCCTGCAAGTGTGTGACTTGACAGACAAAGACCAAAGGTTACCGGGGGATGCATCCTCTGATAGCGTATTTTTGTGGCTACAAATAAAAGTGAGATCGAAGTGGCCTCTCACATGCATGTAACACATACCTTCAGACAGTATGTGAAACTCAGTTGGGACCATGAGGGATGGATGAAGTGTGAAGTGGGGGAGGGCAAGTACATGATTTCTACACAGTTGCGCCTCAGGCCTTGCCTTTCTTGTATGTCACAGTACTGGTCAATAATACACATTGTGGGCACTTACTGACAATTTCTCTGTCTGATGACATTGATCCCATAGGTGAGTTGAGTTTTGGTCATGCCTTGATGTGCACGAAAAGTGTGCTGGGGGAAGTGAAAACCTTTTGTACTATGCATAGATTTCGTATCGGCCCATAATTGCACTTCATAATTATTAACAATAACAGATTGCATAGCAAAATAGTTGTTCCAAAAATGTTTGTTTTACGCGTTTTCTAAATAATCGTTTTAGAGTGTACTGTAAATGCCCTCCTTAATCTGTGAGATTTTAAATTAAATGCTACAAACATCAGTCTATTTTGCTTGTTTAACTTGACCTCTTTCATTTGCCCAATTCCATATAAGGAAATCAACTTCATGTATATATATATATTATATATTAATTTGGGCAATAGAGGCTTCATCTCATTCATTATCAGTTCTATGTGACTTACCTCAGTTCATCATCATCATCCTCATCATCACTAAGCTTTGATATTGTGGTGATACTACAGTGTAGCATTCTTTTTGTCATGTAAATCATATTAATAATTAATTTAAAATCATCTGCATTTGTTCTGTGTAGAAGTATACTACTGTGGTTATCATGTGATTAACAGAATAAAAAAATGGACTCAAAAAAGACCACGACACAAGTTGTTCAAGTCTGTATTAAAAATTTATTAGCTTGTATTGTAACAAAATGGAAAAAAAAACAACAGGATAAAAGCTATTTGCTCCTTTACACTTATTTCTATACAGTACAATAACAGGAGAAAGTACAGAAGAGAGAGCAAAAATCCTAGCTGAAAATCAGAAGTAGATCTAATGCCCAGTTCATAAACTCAGTTGATACACCATAAATTTTACCTGATTGCTTTTCCACCTGAACTCTCTGCAGTATTCTGTGATAGCACTTTGAGGAAAAAAAAAAACTAAAATAAATCTATTCAGGGCAGCCAGGAAATAAATGTAGAATGGGAAGATTCTGTTTGTGCTATGAAAATAGTGTTATTTCTAGAGGGGACATCCCAGCATGTATCTGATATAATGTAAATAAATCGATTGCTAGTGTCAAGTAAAGGTGATTACTGTTCATCAGCAGACAGGGAATAAAACTAGGAAAATGGAAAAATGCAGTCTGTACGAAAAGAATAAATGCAGATTCTTTACACCTTTTTATGACGTTAACATAACAACAACATGTACAGTACAGATGAGTGCATCAGAGGTTGACAAAAAATAAAGGCATAGTGACTAAGGAATGTAATCTTTAAACACCACAAGTATTACAAAGGGACAATGGGAGATCGTTTCACAGAATAACTGCCCTTTCCAAAAGAGGGACTTGTGTAAGGGGAGATCATATTGACCAGACATTTATGTCCATTTGCCAGATAAAAGATGTGTTGAGCAAGCAGTGTAAAGAGGAAAAAATCATTTTTACTGCTTGCCATTCAAAAGACTGATCGCCAAAAAAATTAGATAAAATTATAACAATAAGAAGAAAACTTTCTCTTTACATCATAATTTTAAAAAAATGTTCATGGTGTGTATTTCAAGCAAAGGGCGCAAAGCAATTTTTTTTTCCTCTTTACAATCCCTCATTTGTCTGGTAAAGGGAAGTAATAGGACTAAGCATAACGATCTCCCATTGGTTGTAACACCATCATACTCTTGAGCTTTAAGAAGAAAACCAGTAAAGCTAAAAGGCAATTGAAAATTGAAATCTAAATGAAACAGATAATTAACAATGTCAAAATTTCATGTAAAAACATGTCAGTGAAATATTCCTTTCTTAATCACCCATTTAATGACAAAAAGCTGACTTTGAGATTCACACTCTGCTGAAACATAGGATATGCCTAGGAAAAACACATGGTTAACTGAAGTGATGAAGACAAAACTAAAGAAACACAAGCAATGCTTACCCTTACAATTAGTTTATACAGTTTTGAGAGATATGAAGACTGATTATTATATTACAACCTAATAGTAAAGTGAAAATGAAGATTGATCATTACATAACAGTTAATAACAAAATGAATACAATGTATGCTATTAATTGCTATTGCATAGACTTCGGCTATGAAAATATGATTATAAATAAGGCACTCCTTGTACTGTTTGCATGTTTTTGTAAGTCATATATCTTGCCTACCTGTGACTATTGTGGGTAGCTTTAACTACATAGTTATAAAACTATACACATACATTAAACAAACATTACTTTAGAAAAAAAAACCAAAAAAAAACATTGCTACTGAGTACATGGGACAGATGACTACATTATTTGAATCACTCATAACAGGCATTAAAAAGCACCATGGGTTATTTTAATAATGAAACATTCCAAGAATTACATTTGTCCCATAACATGTGATATGAAATACGAAGCATATAAATATTGCGAAAAGCTTTGGCTTGAAAAGTTTTTAAGGTAAAAATGCAGTATTATTGGCTTCTGAACAAATATATGATAACTGCTCCCTATAAGTTTATAACAATAAACGTATATTTTCATTACTAAAATTATACACTATATTACTAAAATTATACTTGTAGATGGCCATAAACTGTTGTTTTAAAACAAATATGCTTTCACAAAATAAAAAATCTGGATTGAAAGCATTAACTTGTTATTGTTGATAAGTTGAAGTCCTGTAGGCCTACATGTATTATTCCTTGTCTGTAAGGAAGAGAAATGACCCTGAATTTTTTCAAACCACATTACCGTACTCTTGACACACAAACCTAACTCCATAAAATACACTGTAGTTACGCACAATTCTCAAGTTTCCCCTGGATGGATATACACCAGTGCACACACTATATGAACTCATCTAAATATACTCTTGTGTACCAAACTGTTCCGGAAAATACATGTATCTATGAATCCACAAAAAGAAAAAAAAAAAAGGGGGGGGGGTGGGGGGTGGTGCAAATGTTTGGGAAATACGAAAATTGCATAAGAAAAAAGTAAAGAAAAGTACCATCCCTTGACCCCCAAGAGGGGAAATTGGCTTGGCCATTTCAGGCCATTTCAAGTATCTCTATGAATATAAAAAAAAAGTTTTCATAATTTTGATTTGTACTGGAGTTTTATCCAATTTCAATAATACTTTGTACTGAAGTGCAATGCTTTATTACCAACAAAAGTTCATGTAAAACATTTTCCAGAAATGTGTATACAGTACAGTCATTTATTTTGGCAGATCTGCATTTAAAATAATTCTTGGCCAAATATTTGGCATCTTCTGCACATCATGGTGTGATCTTTCATAGTGAGTATGCCAGTAAGGCCATGTATAAGTTGTGGAATACATAAGTGTGAAGCCAAACTGACAATCAGAATCTTATGTTATTTTCCACAGTATCAATCATGAACTTTACACGTTTACTCAAAAAATTAACTTGATATCATTAAGAGTATACAAAAAGACAATATAATCATCTATGTTCATAATTATTCTTTACGTTAAAATTTTCCTGCATACTGTAAATAGAAATATCACTACTTGAAAAAGAGATGTTGATGAATGCATGAGAGATAGGTCTATTGCCAATACTGAGGATTAAGCAAAAATTTTAAAAAAGAAGAAGTGAACGTTAAAATTTGCAGTGTACAAGGATAATACTGTCTGCAAAAAAATTTAGAGAGTAAGAACCATTGGAAGGCAAAATTATAATAGACACACAAAACACATACAGTCGAGCACAGAAAACTCATATGGCAATCTCAAATTCATGGAAAGGTCAAACACCATAATCAGCCCCATTTAAATTCCTGTTTTCTTTGCATTATTATATGCATTCCTCAAACCCTCAAGACAGATTTTTCAAACAATTCTATCACCATTCACCAAATGTCAATGTGGCAGAATGTCTTATTTGGCCCATTTTTCTTCTTTTTTTTCTGGCTTTGCTTCCTCCAAGATGCTGATAATAAGGGAAAGGCATGTGGGAGAGGTAAGAGTGAAGCTCTGAATCTGAGCCTCAGTAAAATGGAATCACTGGGAACGAGTGATGTGGTATTTGAGGGAGGTGAGGGACCAGGCTACACATGCTGTCTGTCAAGCAAGGAATAACTATTGTCTACATGACATAATGCACACACAGCGATGTGGCAGGAAATGCGCTGTCCAAAAGACAATGGATGATGTCATGAAGATGAACTCAGGAGTGCTAATTCCTAGAATATTTTAGCATCAGACCATATTAGTGTCATCATGGCTATGTCCCCTTAGTATTCCTTCTATTTCTTAGTGAAAAAGGCTTTCACAGAAATCTTGAACACATTCTTCCATCCCCAAGCTATTTGAGTTTTCTGTGCTCAGCTGTAGTATCAAATCTGCTGGACTTCTAAAAAAAAAAGATACAATAAAACTAGGGAATAACAACATTTGGTGTTCTGACAAAATAATTATTTTCCTTGTCTGCTAAGTTTGTCTAACAACAGCTCTTGTGTTAGGGAGATAGTTAAGCTAGGAGAAACAAGTCCTATTCTATGACTTCATATTATTATGTTGAGATGTCAGGGATGTCAAACTGTTTTCACAAAAAAGTTGGAAAATTAATGACTTCATTGAGAAAATAGGATTTTACTGACCTGCGGGTCACAAGAGTTAACTCTGAGTGTGAATATCTTGGCACATAAGAATAGTAGATGAATAATTTTCTCATCCAAGTAAAGTCCATTCATTCCCCTTTTCACTGACACCAGTAACTATACATGAACAATTGGACATCTGACTTATTTCATCCATTGCTGTGACATATATAATGTTTGACAACAATGTAAGCACGCATAAATTCTCATTCTAGATTTATGTCTTAGGCCCAATGTGTAAACTGTCCATGACAAAGGTCACAGCAGCTACCGGGTCTTCAAAG
Organism: Peronia verruculata; assembly: GCA_038406235.1. Taxonomy (NCBI): domain Eukaryota; kingdom Metazoa; phylum Mollusca; class Gastropoda; order Systellommatophora; family Onchidiidae; genus Peronia; species Peronia verruculata. The sequence goes on from JBCAUA010055839.1 coordinate 12,805, forward strand.
TCTTTTATGTTATCTCTGGCCAATGCCCACTCTGGTCGGATGCGTTTTCTTTTGGATTTAGAAGGGGTCAGCACAGGCAAGGTGCAGTTGAAACTTCTCATGGCAGCCATCTTGGCTTGGGTCACTTGCCTATTTTGGCTGGCTCGTTGTTTGCGCAAAGACAGAGCATGGATGCTTTGCAAACGATCCACAATATGAGGATGTTGTAGAATTTGCTGAGAAAAAAAAGTGAAAAAAAAAAGGAAAAAAGTGAAAATAATGTGAAATTAAGTGTATGGCAACATAAATGTTTATTTCAAGGGCTCAGCCAATACGTCGTATTATAAAAATATTGATAAATAATATTTGAATATGTGTGACATTTGTCATCATTTATAAACCAAATATTTTCCTGCATCATGAACCGTTTCGTCCTCACGAAGATAACAAAATATGATTTAGTAAAAAGGCAACTCAAAACATAGAAAGGCATGACATGAAGAAAGACAACGAGTAATTTGAAATTTACAAACTCAAAAGTTGATTGCTGAACCTGCAAAATCTAAGAAAGTGTAATTAATTATCTTCTACAGATGTCATTCAAATTATAAAACAAGCACAGCTCCCTTGCATATTTCCAGCAGCAGCAGAAAACCACCAAAGAGAGACAGTAAATGCCATAAAAAAGAAAGGACGGGATTAGATAATTTATAACCCTTCAAAACGGCACACCTTTCATCACTGGTAAAACACATATACTCATGGATTGAAAAGACATCTAAAGCGTAAGAACAAGGCAGATTAAAGAATAAAACTCCTTCCCAACATGCTGCACACCAGACACAAATGGAGGCACTCACTTGTCGCCTGCCTGGGTGAAGTCCCAGGATGCCCAGTAACATGCAGCAGTTGAAGAAAATAGCACCTTTCTCTCTGTAGATCTGCAGCAGTTCCACAATGGTGGCGACACTCTCAGCTGGTTCCATCACGGCTGCCACAGTTCTCTCATACTGAAATTGATATGGAATCCAAGATGGAAAAATTAATACTAAAACTTATTGCTGTACCAGCATTAGTTAAGCAAGTTGTCTATTGGCTCACTTATACACTTAATGGCCTGGATTGTAGGGAATTTGAACCAAATTTTTTTATGGATATGAATCTGGAGCAGGCATCATATTTCACACGAATGTCAATCTATCAAATATGAAAGTGGGAATGTTATGTGGTCTGTTTATTGACACTATATCCTTGTAAAAAAATGAAGTATGTACATTGTACTATTACTTCAAAAAATACATATATATATATAAATAAATAAATTAAGTTAAAAAAATAAGAGGGGGCTTTCCAAAAGGTGGTTAGAATGTCATGCAATCTATTTTTGAAGAGGTTTGAAATCTCTGATGTCTTTTCTTGACTCTGCAAATCATTGTATCCATTCAAATCCAACATATATGAGCCTTAAAATAAAACAAATTAAACATGATTAATAAACCACCACTGATCTGTTATGTTATCATGGTAACAACATAAACTCTTAAACTTCAATGCCTGATACTGTTGTGGAAGAACAAACAAAAAAAACAAAAAAACCCAGAGAAATCAGCAATAAATGGAAAAAAATTGACATTGAATTTATCCTTTCTCTCATCACAATCTGTGTCAATGACTATCATTCAACTTTTGTACATGTATTTGGTATTTTGTGAATGCCTAAACTGTGACTGCCAACTTGGAGGGAGACACAGAGAACATTGCACACATGTTCAGGGAAGAAAAAATGACAAGTTTCTCTATTACCATTGACTGCTGACATACAAACTATAGACAAGACATACAACTGTAGGTGTTAGTTTGTCATGAGTATTCAGTAGAGGGTAACAAGGCAGACAGCCTCTATTATCTCTTGACATGCCAGCTTGTACGCGAGAGAAGAATCAGTTTTTATTCAATTAGGTTCACTGCCTACATGCCTTTTTTTTTGTTCACTCTTCCACAGAATAAAATAATCAAAATATGAATAATTATAATGAAGGGCATTTATAAAGCATTTAGCCCTTAGAGGTTCAAAGTGTCCACCACCAAAGTGCTCTACAATCATGCACGCAGAAAAGATGTCTTGCGCCCAGGGCAAATGAGTCGCATGTCGCACTGGGCGAGTTCAGGTCACAGCCATTTTTTATCGTTTTTTTTACTGTTTTCTGACTGTGATATCAAAATATTCCTTTTTTCAGTCTAAAAAAGGTTAGCGTGTCGTTTTGTGAAAACAAAAAAGCAAAAAAATTTACTATCTTAGTTGGAAAGTAGTTAAAAATGACCAAAAACGGGTGTATATCATCTTCATTGCCCGGGGCGACTTCTGACTCAATTGCCCTGGTCGCAAGACATATGTTGTCTTACCTTGGCCAAGTTGAGCAGAATGGAACAGGCATACTTGATGAGCTCCATGTGAGGGACACTACGGTTACAGCTGTTCATCAGTCGGTACAGGACAAAGACAGCATTTACTTCCACCATTCTCTCACAGCACACAGGGGAAAGTCGCGTTGACACCTCTGTGAGAGACAATAATTGAAAATATTTTCAAATTCATATGGGACAATTTTTATCTGATTGCTGCTTTTCTCTGCCAGAGTAACATCTGCTTCAGATTTTCTGTGGTGGCATTACAAAAAACAGCATAAAATTTACATCTGTGGACAGTCGAAGAAAGAAAAACTATTTGCGGGACAAAAAAAAAAAAAGCATAATTTTCACATAGGACACCCGTGCAATGAAACAATGCAGAAGCCAGTTACGTACAAATGCAATAACTGATTGTTTTCTCATCCAGACTTCAAGCAGACCAGCTGGGCATAAAACCTAGACAAATAACAGGATCTGTGACATCCACAACATCCGGATGTGGCACAATTCTCTCAAAGTCAGAATAATAAATGGTGTTGGGAAAAATTTAATGTGAAGTTAAATCTAGGTTCAAAATGTTCTTGGACAAAAGAGTGGGAAAAGCAAACAAATATGAAGTGCTCTGGAGAACAAATGTTTAATAATCACTTGTATGGGTATCATAAAACGATTTCTGCTATGCATATTGTGACTTATTTAGATTCAACGGAGGCATTCCTTTTTATGAATTTTTCAAATGTTGAGAGGTTCTCTGACCTACCTTTAGACAGTGTTGTTTCATTTGACCACCATTTACAATGTGTTAGGATTCCTCAGTTCTATACAAACATCAAAAAACATTAAAAAAACAACAACAAAAAAAACAAAACACTTATGCATAAGAAGATGAGCATTTCTTTAAAATCTTAAATTCTGACTTTACAAGATCTGCATAAAAAAAACTCAGATTCAATATGCACAAGCAATCATACCTAAGTGCATGAGCGCCTCTAGAATGTAAGCCAAATCCTTCTCTCTCAACAGGTAATCCAAAGCAGAGGAGGTTCTAGATCCTAGTGTCTTCTCCTGGGTGGCCGTGCGATTGGCTTCTTCCAGGCGTTTCCGTGCCTGAGTCAGTTTCTTACTCTTTGTGTCACGTCGGGTGACAAACCCTCGCCATAGTGACTGAAACATCAAACAGCATTGATGGTTACTTTCTTCAATAAATCTGTGTGTTCTTTAACTCCTTTATAAGTGAGAGTTTTTCATGTGATCCGGTAAAAAGATTTATCTGACTGTACACCTCCATTTTTCAAAAGGATCATTTCGAGATTGACATCAAGGATAAGACTACGACAGAAGGTTGTGCCCTTTGGTTTTTTGATTATATCATCACATGTGACAATTTTTTGAACTTCCATTTTTTAATTTTTCTATTTCCAAGGACATTTTTAAAATTATTTCATTTTGTATCTTGAGTCAAAATATCAACTTATATGACATATGATACTAATAAAACAAATTTTAAAACCTGCTGTGAGATATAAAAATTAAAAAAAAAAAAAAAAAAGAAAAACACTATTTTAAAGACTATTGTATGTAATGATATAATCAAGTGACAAAGGAATACAATCTTTGATCGATACCTCAGATGCAAACTGCAGTTTTTGAAGAGATAGCTGCTTTACATTACTTGCTAACCATTTCTTGATACACACCACAGAGTTCAGCAACTAAACACTCAAGGTGAAATAAAAGGAATATGAAGATACTAAATACTGGTTCAAATAGATTTCAACAAGATATTTAACCCTCTGGGGGCTCAGATGATTTTTCCTTTTTTTTTTTTTAAATTTATTTAAAAAAATGATTTTATTCTTTTAATGCACAAATATGTGTAAAGCACTTGTCATGTGAAATAGTTTGAGCTGACTGAATACTATCTTATTAAAAAATGTGTCCCATACAAAATTCTTCTTTCCTGTCAAATGATAATTCCTCAAGATTTCCTGGCCTTTCATGCCATTCTTCCCTGTCCCACTGAGCTGTGGAGAGTTAATGAGACAGTCTTACCTGAATTCTTATTGATGCTCTGTGCTGTCTTCGTCTTTCCTCTATGGCCAGAAGTCGCTCTCGCAAAATAGGCTGTTGAGAGAAATGGAATAAACTTGTCTTAAAAAACCAGAATGGTTAGTATTAGCCTCCATAAATAAGAATGTAACCCCTGAGGGTCACAGAACATGCAATGTACATAATCCAGACATGTTTAAATTTTTCACAAAATCTCTGGATTATTCACATTACGTTTCTGTCTCATCTTTAAAGGATCAATATCTTATCAACTTCCATAATAAAAACTCTAATTTAGTATGAATGGACAACCCAAAACAAGACTTCATAACTTCTGATTAATTTTTGGACTGCATTTGTCATGCTGCCGGTTCTCTTAACAGACTTTATTTTAAAAATATAGAAAAGGAAAATTCATAAGGTTATTTCTAAACATTTCCACATAAGTTCTCTAAATCTTCATTCATGTAAGCAGATTTAAAGACACCAAAAAGTGTAATAAAATAATCTTCTATAATGCAAGTTTGCTTTGCATACTGCAAATAAATAAACAATTAATCTCTTCTGCAGACTCAGATATTGTTGCTACATGGCTTTTGATCACTTGGAATCCTGTCAAACTGCTACTGCTACATTTTCAAAACTGTTTCCTTCCAATCCACTGGGGCAAGACTGCCATCTAATCAAATCATCTTTTTTTTTTACTGAATTTTATGATAGCAAATGAAGACTTACAACTAAAAAAAAATAGCAAACTAGTCCTACCTCTGTTTTCTTTCTTGTCAAAAAGCCTCTAGCTGCTGCCTGCAGGCAGATGGCTGCACGATGTCTGCGTCGCAAAGACTCCACCAACTGCCTAGCAAGCCAGCCTCTTGCAGCAGCTTGTAGTGAGACGACAGACTGATACACAGCAAGATACTTTTGCCTTGCTAAGAATCGCCTGACCATCGTTTGAACAATTATTGCACTGTGTTGTTTTCTTATTATTCTCAGTCTTGCAAATCTCCTCACATTCCTCTGGATAACATACGCTGCAGAATTTTCCCTCTCTTTCCGCTGACGTACAGCTTGTTTTAAAGCTCGCAGAATTACATGTGCTGCTGCCAACTTTCTGTCTGCCTGAGCCCTCTGGTATTCTCTGAATTTGCGCTGGATTGCTGTGGCAGCCATTTCTCTGACTTGTCTGTCAATCTGTTGTTGTTTGGCCTCTGTGAATGTTTTCAAGATGCAAACAACTTCTGAGTTTTGGCAAGATGCTGCCCTCTCTCGTTGCATTGTCCAGTAAGTTTGAAGTTTTATGACTGACCTCTCACGCTGTGCTTGCTTATATGCCAGCCATACTCTCACAACCAACTGGATCTTTATGGCACTTTTTCGCATACTCAAAAACCTTGCTCTATCATGCCTCATCATTCGAGTTTGTCTTACTCGTCTCTGCATAAAAACTGCACTTTGTTTTAACTTGAGATAGTGCTGTCTCTCCAAATACATTCTGACACAGCTCTGGATAAGTGTCACCTGTCTTACTATTTGCTGATATTTCTGTCTGAGGAATCTCATTCGCAGGTAAGCTTGGATTTTCACAGATGCTTGTTTCACGGAAATGAAATCTGCCCGACATTTCCTTCCCTCTCTGATTTCTCTCCATCTTGTCTGTATAATGGTGGCTGCCAGTTTCTTTCTCTCAAACCCTCTACGACAGGCAAAACCTCTCATCAACAATTGAAGCCACAGAATCTTTCTGTGCTCATTTACATACCGCATTCGGGCCTGATAACCCTTCACATATTTCTGTATGATCATGGCAGCCTTTTCTCTCTTCATGTAATCTCTCATGATCAGGAATGCTCTCACACTTCTCTGCAGAATAACAGCGGCCTTCTCTCTCCTCATACTTTCTACTTTCTTTTCAAATTCTTTCCTCTCCTCTGCTTTTATTCTTTCCTGTCTCAGCTGTTCTTCTTTCAACCGTCTTTCTATTTCTCTCTTCACTTTTTCTTTGCGTTCCTGTAGTTCCATTTTTGCTTCTTGAATCTGTAAATAGCTGAGCCATTTTGCTTGAATGATACAAACAGCTCTCCTCTTCTGTACAAACTCATTCTTTACACTTTTTCCAATTCTATAAGCCCTGTATCGTCTCTGCAGGCAGATGGCAGCACTCTGCACCTCTCGATAATCCTGACGTTGACTCCAGCCCCGATAGAGAGCCTGAACTTTGGTAGCTGCTCTATGCTGCAGCCTCAGCTCTCTCAGAACTCTTCTCCCGGCCTGGACTGCTCGGTAAAACTGCTGAATTTTGACGGCTGAGCTCTGAATAAGTAAAAATGCCTCACGGAAGACAAGGCCCAATTTCACTGCCCTGTAGCGTCTTTGAATTGTGACAGCAGCCCATTTCATGTTAAGGTATCGGTTCTTGGCCTGCTTACCTCTCACCAATGCCTGCACTTTTATGACTGAATCACAGACATGCTTGTAGTGTTTTTTCACCCTGAAAGACCTGTAGGCAAACTGTATTGTGAGAGCTGCCTCCTTCTGCTGCAAGAAAGTTTGTCTCACCTGTTTCATTTCTCTGTAACTTCTTACACTTCTCTGAATCAGCTCAGCCGCTCTCCTTTGTCGGAGGTACTTCTGACGCATGGTGAACCTTCTAAACGCTGTCTGCAGCACCAGCGCTGAAGCCTCCTGTCTGATAAACTTATGTTCTAGATAGCCTCTGATACTTCTCTGTAGAACAACTGCAGCTCTCTTCAAGGCTAAATATTCCTCCCTGATCTTCTTGCCTTCTAGATAATGTCTGTAACCACGCTGGACTATGATTGTTGCCAGTCTAAGAGCCTGATACTTCAGTCTCCGCCGAAAGCCTCGGAAGGCAGCCTGTATTACAGTTGCTGCTTTTTTCAAAGTTACAAACTTCAGTCTCTGTTGTCTGGATCTCCACCAGCTTTGAATGCAAATGATAGCTTGTCTCTGTTGTAGATAGATAGCTTGCTGCTTCCTAGTGGCCATATTTCCTCTGTGCCATTCTTGAATCAGCATGGCTGCTTCACGCATAAGTGAATGTCTCTGCCTGGTCAGCATCATTTTCCAGTATGACTGCAACACAACAGCAGCATTTCTCATCTCAACAAACCTTTGTCGAGCCACATGTCCCTTCCACATCTTCTGGATAACCACGACTGCTTTTTCCTGCTGTTCCAATCTCAGCACAGCCAACACTTTCTGAGCTTGCCATCTTCTCCACAAACTTTGCAACTGTATGGCAGCCCTTCTAATTTTTAAGTAAGTTTGTCTGCGCAGCCAACTTCTCACATTTTTCTGCAGAACCAGAGCTGCAAACTCTCTTTGCTGATGTTTTAGCCTCTCCAGTTCTTGTCTGGCTGCTCGCATTCTCCAGTTCTTTTGAATGACAATAACTGCTGACTTCAAAGCCGCAAATTCTTGCTTCTTTCGCAGACCTCTCCACCATGTCTGGATAACAATGACTGCCTGATTCTGTCGCTCACATCTCAGTTTCAACAACAGCTTTTGAGCCTGATATTTTCTCCAGTTCTTTTGAACAACAACTGCAGCCTTTTTGTTCTGAATAAACTGGCGTCTACACTTGAATCCACGGAAGTGCTTCTGGATAGTAACTGCAGATTTTGTCCGGAGTTGAGCTTGTAAAATCTTCCTCTGTGACTGTGCTCGAAACATTCGACAGAAACTTTGCAAAATGACAGTCGCTCTCTTTATGGTGTCAAATTGCTTCCTAGCTTTGTATCCTCTCAGGTATCTTTGAATCACTATGGCTGCTCTGTTGTCTCTGTCATGTTTGAGCTTATTTAGTTCTTTCTCTGCTAATTTTCTTCTCCAGTGTTTCTGTACCAGAACAGCCGCACATTTTTTCTTAAGAAATTCTCTGCGACAGAGAGAAGTCTTGAGGATGCTTTGTACCACTGTGGCAGCTCTGTTCTCTCTTTCCAGCTTTAACTGCCTCAAATGTTGTCTGGCTACTCTCCCTTTCCAGTGACATTGCATCACAATCGCTGCCTCTCTCAGTGAGCGATATTTTTGCTGACAAAATTTCCCTCGGAAAAATTTTTGAATGATCATGGCTGCTCTGTCTTGTTTTTCGGCTTTGAGATTTTTCAGTGTCAGCTGTGCTTGTCTCATCCTCCAGTTTTTCTGCAATAAAATTGCACTTCCTTTCTGCCTTGCATACAGAGTTCTACAAAGGTGTCTCTTTGTCCATTTCTGAATCACAGTCGCTGACTTGTGTAGTCGTTCTTGCTTAAGAGCGTGCAGTAAATTTTTCGCCATCTGTTTTCTCCAAACTGCTTGGATTTTAATGATTGATTCTCTTTGTAGAAGGTAATTTTTTCTGGACCTTCTTCCTCTCCAATATTTCTGCAAGAGTTTAGCAGCATCTTCTTCTTCCTGGCGAAGTCTCTCATTCTGTCTCTCCAATCTCAGTTTTGCCAACTGGTGGCGTGCCGAGCGGCAGCGCCATAAATTCTGCAGTGCTCTTGCTGCTTGTTCTTGTTTTACTCGCCAGGCATGTTCTTGTTGCTTCTCTTTCAGTCGCAGAACGTGAGCACGGGCCTGGTACCCTCGCCATACTGCTTGGATATTGGTGGCTGCCTTTGTTTGAACAGCCAGTATAAGTTTTGCCAGGAAAGGGCGGATCCAGCGCTGAATTTTAATTGCAGCCTCAGTTTTTCTCTAGAAACAACAAAGAAAAGAAACCATTAAAGAGAAGTGGTTCACTTGCATTTTAGATCTACACAGACACAAAAAAATAATGCAGATAATCTTTGCCTACTTAATAGTGGGTCTTACATACAGTTTAACAATCTGCAACATGGGTGGAGAAGGAGAAATGGCAGAAAAGCAAACAAAAACAGAGCAAGGCAAATTAATAAACATATTTTAATCCACCTTATTTGTAATCTTTCAGATATTCCTCTCAAGTATAACTAGCTACAAAATTTTGCTGGCAACCTCACCAACCTTTCTTTCCTTAATGGCAATCCGCAGTTGTCTCCTCCTCCAGGCCATCTGAAGTCGTCGGGCTGCCCGCACCTCCTCTCGGATGTCCAGCAATCGGGCACACAGATAAGAGACGTAAGTTGAGACCACTTTCTCATCAGGAATTGTATTGGACATGTCGGCAAATCTGAGCATTAGCGGAACACCACTGAGGGCAGACACCTTGAGAAAACAAATCAGTCATATGTCAGTGCCTCATGTCCTCATACTTGAATGGATAATAGAAAAAAAAAATGAACAAGAAAGACACTGGAAATGAAATATCACTAGGGAACAAAATATGTGGATGAGAAAACTTAATCTGTCCATTAAGAATTATACATCATGGCCTGTGTTACAATATGTAGAAAAATAGAAAGAGTATAAAGAGGACAAAATAAGCATAATTTCTCTTATCTATTTATGACATATACACATGCATATCCATTCAGCAATCTGTCTATCCATCAATTCATTGATATCAAACATGAAAATGGCCAACAACATGTGATTAGAGAAACATAACTGGGAAGGCAGCCGTGGATAAAGATTTCTCTCAAAGATGCCAGCAGCACAAACTGCATTGGTATAGGGCTGAGGAAAGATAGTGCACAATCAGAGGGCAGCTGCTAGCAAAAAAATCAAAGAGCTTATAGTCATAACAATTACCAGAACTGAACTACACATTTATTCACTTTCATTAACAACTGTGGTTGTCACAAGAGTTAAGTCTTCTGTCAACACATAAATACATTTCTCAAGACTAAAACATAACTCTCTTTACCTTTTCATACAACACTTTGAAGTTTGCTTTCTCGTTGGCCAGCAGCTGTTGATATATTTCCGGGTTCTCATCATTGCCCTGCTGCACAATGTTGTGCCAATTCACTGTCAGAAGATTTAAGGTCAAAATGTTATTTCTAAAGCTAGATACTCAAACATATTTTTGAGCCCTTTTTCCTGAACTTGAAAAAATGTAATGCTAAATTCTACTACAACCATGTGAGAACACTCAGTGGTGTAAAACAGAAATGTCTATATAAATCAGTTGCCTTGTAAAAAAACTGAGATGTCAGTTTAACAGAGTTAAGTCACCAACTGATGGCAAAAGCACCTATCTGGATGTTAAGCACCCTTGCATAGAACTGATCTATCAATGCTGCTGATGCTCTGAGTTTATTGAACCCTAACTGATACACAGATATGCAACAAGAAAATCCTATACAAAGCAGGTGTACAACCATCAAACTTTTTTGGGGCAGAATTTGGGAGAGATTTCTAAAATGTTATCTGCAAAGAGGATGACACTGACAGAATAGTTTTGACAAGAGTAGTAGTGGGAAAGGAAGGCTAAGGTAGACCAAGTGTGTATGACTCAGGAAAAAAGGATAAACTCATACAAGTTCCTAAGAATCACCCCCTCCCCTCCCCCCCAAAAAGAGGAATGGCTGAACATGATCATCTATGTCTTACACACACTTGACGAGGAAGAAGGAATCTGTGTGACATTTCCTAAGACTAAGAGCACTTTTTAACCCTCTTAGACGAGGGGTTTCACAACTAAATGATAATGTCCTAAAAACAGAGTTGAATTTTCATATTCTCAAAGTGACAATATATGCACTGACTGTAGCCTAATGGTGTACATTAAAAAACTGTGCACTAAAGTTATTTTCTCACTTCACTCATCCATTATGTCCTCAGCTTCAATCTTTGGCAGCCATTCCTAACATTATACCAAATATGTGAGTAAAAACTAAAGGATTATAATGCTTACCTCCTGGCATCAAATCTCCCCTGTTTTTGGTCCAGTCTCCGCTGTTATCCGGATCTGTTTCCGCATGCCATTTTTCTTCCATGGCTTCCTGAAAACTGACAGTGGTCACAAATTTGATGTCCAACAGAGGCAGTAAGGCTGGATGATAGTGATGCAGCAAGCAGCACAGAGCTCGCCCATCAGAGAAGGAAACTGTGAAATTTTCAACCTGAAACAAAAAATAATAAAACAAAGTTAAGACCTAGCACATTCAAAAACAGGAGCCCTGACAAGGAACAATATCTGCTTCACTATCGAAATAATCATATCTTTATAACATCTTTTTTAAAAAAGTCATTTTTTAACAATATGATTAACTACTTTCAAATTCTTCATTCCAATTAAAACAGGCAAATAAATTAAAACAAATTCGTCTTACAGAGATAAATAATTTAAAAAATTAATAATAGAGGAGACATCATCAAGCACGAAGCAGAATGAGTGTAGGACAAAATACAGGTTTTACAAACATCCATGCCAGTCTGCATTCATCTTTAAGCTTAAATGTTGAGAGCACTGATCAGTACATCATAAAATCTTTTCATTTTTTCATCTCAAAAATACTGATTTTCAAACCCAATATCTATGATGTGTCAGGCATGATTCTGTGATACAAATACAGCTAGCTAATGCTGACTTCAAAATGGAATGATGGCAGAACTGCAAATGAAACCCCAAGTGAAATGCTCAAGATTTACAACATTACCAAACAGTAGATAGCCAACGCTTACTTTGATGCCATAATGCAGACATACAAGTCGACACCACTGAAAGATCAGCTGAAGTCTTTCATTTTCCATTAGTAGCCTTGTTTCCCCAGAGTCTCTTCGAGCTGTCAAGAGAGAAATATCAGTCAAGAATAGGAGCATGTTTATGTTTCAAAACAGGCATTTCGATTGTGATAGAAAGAAGAGAATAGCTGAAAATTAACTTCTGTTCATAATTGTTTCAATGTAATTGGATGGGGTTCGTGTCTGCTTTAATGATTTGTTAGAAACTATTGCCAAAGTGTATATCAACTAGCATGGTTTTGAAGCAGAACAAAATGTAAAACAGTTACCTTGAGAATCCGTCACAGAAATGGCTCCAATGTTCTGCATGGCCAATTTAAGACGCAATGACTTTGTCAAAATACTGATCTCCTCCTTCAGTTGTGTCTCATTGACCTGGATACAACTCTGAAATAAGATGTTTAATGTCAAACTAATGAGAACTCAAGGTCACATAATATCTCTCCTCAGAGATACTAAAAAATGGATATATATAAATTCTGAATATTATTTCCTCAACAGAAAACTAAGGAGAATGACTGTAATCACATACGATCTCATTTATTAATTTATTGTACGAATAATAAAACAATAACATAGTCGATTACCAGCTCCATGGTTATACAAATGTAATGCCATTCTCTTGTCTTAAGTAACTGTGGAGCCTGCCTATTGTATTGCAAGGGAACACAGGCCAATCAAATCTGAGAGTCAGCTATCCCATATGACAGCTTTCTAACTGCCATAAGCCAACGGTTACGGTTTTGTTAAGCTTTTCAACTTCCTGTCGTGGTGATTATCTCAGCAGTACAAAAACACACAAAAATATAAGTTTGTGAGCTCAGTATGCTCCATTCAATGATAAATCAGCATTCCAGAGAGATATAGATCAAAATTTAAAAAAAGAATGTTTAAATAAAAGGTAACAGTAACAGAATGGCTTGAATGTTTGATATTAACAGAATGAATAAATCATGTCTCAATCAGATGATATTGATATTTTCATCTTTTCAGTTTCTGATGAATTGTGTAAGGCCACTAAAGAATTCTATTGGGATTTTACGAGAAATAGAAAGACATTCACTTTAAGGATAACCTATTTAATAAAATGTAAAATATAATAACTATTGACATATTAACAACACAGAAGATGACAAGGCTCACAGCCACAATATTTACATTTTTTTTTTTTTATGTTTCAAATAAAAATTTTGTTGTCTCAAAGCAAGAAAACATTATTTATAGATATGAATGGATTCACTTGACAATACATGTATTTGAACAATTTTTAATCTTAATATGCTCTGAAACAGAAAAATAAACAAAGATGACATTCAAGAAAATTACCATACCTGGAAATGTATAATAAGATGCCACAACAGAGTCAGTGTTTTCTCTCTGTGTCCATCCACAATATCCCTGGCCGTCACTGGAGTATCTGTAAAATTATACTCGAACATGTAACTCTAGGGCACTTGAAATACAAAAGAGATACATGACTTGGCTGCATTTTAGAAGTGTCCAGAAGCTGATCAGCTCACATACTTACTCATTTTCACAGTACAGCTGAATGATTTTGTAAATTAAATGGAACATAAAATTAAAAATGAAAAGAAGTCGCCCCTTTTTACTGCCAGACCTGAACATGCATTCCATGCACAGAACAAACTTCAAAGGACTGACTGGCATTCCAGCTGTGTTCACTGATATTTTCAGGATTAATACAGGGCATTAGCAACTTCATCAGTATCCTATGAAATATGTTTACATTTTATAAACAAATTCATAAATTCAATCTGCCACAAACAATATCACCTACACTACTAAAATTATTTTTAAAGAAAAACCTAATTAACCATATTTATAACACCGGATCAGAGGGTGCTAAGACTGATTGTGAAATACACAACTAAAGTGTTAAAATTCTGGAAGTAATAATTTATCTTTTTTCACTGCCAGTCTTATCAATTCTTTGAAGTACAGTAAAACAGAAATGTCAGCTGCATTTAGCCTTTCACTTCAACAATTGATTAGCTTTGAAAACTATTAATTTTACTACTTAGTCTACTTAGTGTGTGAGGTGTCGGCAGGGAAGGAGATGTCTTGCAGGCTGGTTTTCTAAATGCCTCATTCTTTGCAATGAAAACATTTAAAAAGGGCAGCATTCCTTTGTTTCATTAAAAATATAAAACCGATCACTGACTGGTTTATCAAAGTGACTGTAACCTCAATTTCCAAGTTTTGATAGGACTGTGACAGAATCTGACAAATGAATTTTGTACTAATATGGGTGGTTGCAAAATCAGTGAGTGCAGGATTAATGGACTGATGAAATGGCATATTCTATTATCCATGTGGTGCATTTCACACACTTTTAGTCTAAGTTTTAAAATCATTGTTGGTCATGATTACAAGATAAGTCTGGCAAAGTGGTAAGAAATTTGCTTATCACTGCTCGCAGGCAGGCACCTGGCCTGGTTAATACCTAGATGGATGACATATACTGAGTGTAGAACCGTCTGGCAGATGGGGTTCATAAACCCTAAATTGGGAACTCACTTAGCAAAAAAAAAAAAAAATCCCCAAAACCCAAACTTATCTGGAGAGGGAAGAACTCTGACCTGATCCAACCACCTAAGACATGCCTTATGACATAATTTGTCAATGGTGCGCCAATGACTTCAAATAAGCAGAAGTAAGGGCTGATGATCATAAATTTGATTAACTCTGGTCAGACTTACTGGGCATGCTGCTCAGATCCAGTCCTCGCTCACTCATTGCTTTGAAAAAGTTTTCTGTATTGTGAATTTTCTGAAGCCGACTGATGGCTGGAGTCCTGAGTTTTCCCATAATGTTGCGGTTGTTGGCCAACAGCTCTAGGACTCGACTGAGGGTGTAAAATATGTAAAAGCATGAACCCATTAAACATTTGTTCACTAATATAACAAATAAATGAAGTTCCCCTACTTATAAGTTTTGCTTCCTTCATTGGCAGTGTTCATTTTGTTTTGTTTCAAAGTTCTTTAATTTGGTGCTAAATTGTTGACGCAGATTATTAGAAACACAATTTCATGTGCAAACATGGTTTCAAAATTTTCTAACACACAAGTGATGCTATGACAGCGGCCAAATTTTTACTATTTCATTTAAAACAAAAATAACAACATCAATGATATTATAACAACAGTAACTTTACCTGAGCCTCAATCCATCTCGAAGATCTGAACTGAGATTTGTTACAGCAAAGTCAAATTCATCAATGGGTTTCTGTATCTGCGACACTGTGTAACCCATGTAGGCCAAATGTCGAGTGATGTCCCCTTCTCCACTCAAGATCTCACGAGAAAACTGTATCAGAATTTCTTTGCTGGACTGTCAATCAAATTAAAAAAGAAAAAAAAGATCAAGCAAAAGCCTATTCATCTCACATTTACTGAGTCTCTACTGGTGGACTGAATTGTTCAAAATTAGGGTTCAGACTGTGAGATGATGTTTTGAAAGGGCTAAATGGAGTGAATGAATCTCCAGATGGAGAAAAACTGGTGGCAAAAGAATCCCTGATACCATATACAAACAGATGTTTTGCACAATCCAATGTTTTGGGCTGTTGCTAATAATGCAAAGATAGAGACTCCTAAACAAACAAAATGATTTTGTAATTTTTTCATTTCATATGAGTGACAAAACTTATAACATTATTTAAAAAAAAACAAAAAAAAACACACACACACACACACAAAAAGTAACTTTTGCATCATGCATTATTTATGACAATCATACAATGGACTGACCTATTCAGACATTCAGAAATGTCAACATGTATTTTTTTTAAATTTTCTATTAATAAAAAAAAACTATTAAAATGTGATTTTTTCAAGATTCTTTCAGAGAAAACACTTTGAAGTAAATACTCAAAGCCATGTTTTACTTTCACCTTTCAGATTCTTTTTATTTGAGTCGTTTTCAGGGACATAAATTAGTTACCTTTGCTAGGCACAGGAGATATAAACAAACATGAAATAGAAGGAAGAAAAACAAAACAATTATCATGAGAACTATGTGTTTGGTACAAATTTAAAAAAAAATTTTTTATTGGTGTGTTTCAAAGAAAAGCAATGAAAGGATGTCTGACCATTTCACAAAATCAAACCATCCAGCAAATCTTCTCACCTTGATGTCTGCATCTTTGCAGAACAAACATGGATCGTGGTCAATCAGACGGATAGTCTTTGCATGGTCCAGGAAGTAAACCAGGAGTAAGAATTTCTTCACTGTGTGACGAGAAACTGCTGCAGCATAACCTGAACAAAAGATAACAGAAAAAAAAGTTTTGAGATACTTGTGCAACAGCAGTGCACAGATCACTTGTTAGTGACATGAAACTTTTTATATCGTATAAGCAGTAATGCAATACCGATCCTAAGACTTTCATATTTATACATAGTATTGAAAAATTACCTTGCACAATGCAGCCTTGTCTTCTGTGGTTAGCCAGATTTAACACTAAATGTTTTACAATATCTAATTTGTAATGAATAGTTCCTACTGTTTCTCTCTTTCTCTCACTCCATTTTTTTTTTCCATACTAACAGAAGAATTTTATGAATGCTATTATTATCTGAAGTAAAAGTTGATGCTCTAATATAATGGATCAGCTCTTGAAAAGACAGATGAAGAGATAGTACATGACATGGAATTTTCATTAACAAATGCTGATTAAAAAAAGACATGAAGGGAGCAACTGCATTGCTTACCATCTTTATACAGATGTGGCACAGTGGGATGGGCAAATTCAGCTGCTATATCGGGACATGCTAGCAGTCTGGTGATAATAAATCTGGACAGTCCCACAACATCCTGATTGGACTGCACCATCAATACCTCACCAAATACAGTCTGCGAAATGAAAGGGACAAGTCAAATTAAACAAAATAATAATAATAAAAGTAAATACCAGTATAATAATAAAGACAACTTATTTCCATCTCTTGTCAGTCTCAGCTAAACAACAAATCTTTTTTTTTTTTTTCAGCTGTCATTGATTTTTCATTTAGTAAGGAGGGGAGAAGACAACAGTTATGTGGTGTACAAAGTGGATTTCAGTTTGATCATAACCCTGTGCTTTAATTACATATCAAAAGAAAGGAAAAATACAATTTTCAAATATTTCATATGCAAACTACCAATAAAATTGAAAAGTAAACACAGACATATAATCTCTCAATTATAATGTTGAAATAATCAAGTAAAGAATCAGAGAGAATAACATACCAATTTAATTCATTTATGGCTGTTAAGGAGGAGACTAAGCCCCCCCCCCCCCCTTTCACAAGACATGTCTAATTTCACTGATACAAATGAAAAATGTACAAAGGCAGACTTACTTCTAGACCAATTCTGAGCCACAGCGAACTGTATTGCAGCAGTAAATCCAGCAATCGCTGTTTGATACCTGAAATGTTTGGAATAAACTCCTGTACATCTATTAATAAACAAAAATTCTCTGAAATATGGCTAGAAAAGAAGTCAAGAACAAAAAATTGTAGCAAAATGATCATCCAATACTCAGGTACCAAAAGTTACACACATGGCCAGAAGTGATGCAAGATCCCATTTCACTGAAAACAAATTACACTTAGTCACCTAACATTCAGTTTGTCGGAATTGATATCCCTGACTTCATAGCAAGAATTAATGAAAAATTGATAAAAGCATTGCATAGTGCTGACACATTCTCGAAGGATATCAAGCTTATGAGTTAGCATGTCAGATATCCTATCCTTAATATCAATTCAAAAGAAAGGGGTGATTCAACATGCAAGAATTTTCAAAATGGAAAATATTGCCAATCTGAGAACAAATTTTTTTTTGTTGAAAATCTCACAGGACTCACCCAAATCAGCATGTACCATTCTGTCTTTTCGTACAGCAATTCTGCGGCTCTCCACCTCCGTCTCCACCTTGCAAATGATATTGGCAACTGTGTCTGATTGATAAAACTCACAAGCTGCACGTCTTAAGCGGTTCAAGGATCTGCGGAGAGCATAGGCTCGGAAAGACAGGATTTCTTTGGTGGGGGCCAGTCTTGGGGCCACTGGACGATGGTCAAGGGAAATTGAGCCAGCATCAACTGAAGACAGACAAAGAATGAGATTTAACTAAGAATATGATAATATATATAGAATATTATTAGAAAAACCATATGAAAACCAATATGAATGCTTCTGCTTTATTTGCTCAAAGTGAAATATGTGATGATGGGTGATGCATAGACACTAATTAGTACATATATAATATTCCATAAAACATAACACAGCATTAAAAAAATGAACATTATAATGTTGAGTTGAAGCAGCAGTGCAAAAAATTCCATTCTATGACAACAAAAATTTCCCATTTGTGCCCTTCAAAGTCATAGTAGACAGCTAATCATGTAAGTTTTGAGAGAGTAGAGATGGCAGGATACAGGTAACATTCCAATTTATTTTTGTTTCAAAGAGACTACATTCAAAAAGAGAAATTTCCAGATATGTATATCTTGATATCTGCACAAACAAAGGATTCTTTTCTAGCATATAAAAACCAACAATTTCCATTTTAGACCATGATTATTCAAGCAATCTGAAGATTAGTAGGCCTGTGTCATTATCATTTGTAATGAAAAATTTAGCACTGTGCTGTACTATCAAAATTATTTCGTGGCTTGTCATCAACATTAAGGGATGATTGAAGAAAAATCAACTAAATATGACAAAACATGCGACGATCATTCCATCACAAAACTTGCTTCAATTTGTAGGATTTGCATCGAGCAATTAGAAAGCGAAATTATTATAATATAAAGACATAACAAGGAAGTCACCTTTAGCCTTGTTTGTAACTGCCACGTACTCATCAGGGGGAGTAAGCACAAAGTTTAACCACTGCACAAAGCCACGCTCTTGCTTATCAATCCAGCGTTCGTCATAGTACATGTTACGGGCAGCAAATGGCATGGGATGTCGTGGTGTACCTGAAGGAGACAGGCAAAGATAACGAGATTAAGCCTCTTGGAATCAAAAGTGGAAATTAACACAAGGTACAGAAAAAACGAAAAAGATCAGTTTTGATTTATGACCTTTAAAACTTCACAAATTTGCAACACAGGAAAGTTACAACAGTTCAGACATTTTAACCAGGGAATGTATGTTTATGAAGTTCATCTCTAGCTTCAACCTGAAGTGAAATAAATGTATATAGGGTAACCGAACTTTACTCAATGGTTTCAATTTATATGACTTGCGCCCAGGCAAATGAATCGGAAGCCGCACTGGGTGATTTCGAGTTACAGTTGTATTTTACTATTTTTTACTATTTTCCGACCATGATACCAAAATTTTTCTTTTTTCAAATAAAGGGTTAAATTGTCATTTTGTGAAAACATAAAAAAAATTTTAGTATCTTAGTCGGAAATTAGTTTTAATAAAAAAAAAAAAAAAAAGACAAAAATGGCCATGGATCTTTATCGGATGGGGCAACTTGCGACTCATTTGCCCTGGTTAGAAGACATATTGATCTACACATTTGTATAAATAATTATTGATAGCACTCATGCCCTTATCCATAATTATGAAGTACTAAATAGAAATATAATGAAAGAAAACTCCCGAGATGTAAAATTAACCTAAAAATAATAATTATGGCCATGAGGGCAAACACAAAAGTGCAACTTAATTTTAGTTTAAAGGTAAAATCTCCTCTGCCTTCTCACACTTCCTTATCCCTACCACCAATGAGGGTGGAACAACCTAGAAGGTAGAGAAAAAAATAACTGGCTCAAGACAGAGAGATATATTTGTATAACTAAATAAAAGTTGAAATATATCAAATTCTTGACCTAGTCACCCATTGATACTCACTTGTTTTTGACTGTTTCACAAGAATGAGTTTCCTTTGGGCAACACCTTTGGCCGGACCCTTCTGCCTGCTGGAACTCACTGAATTGACTGAAAATCAAATACAGTAAATTTCTGGGGTAAAATTTTACTGCTCCATTTTGAAAATCAAGGGCAACATTGTACAATAAGTACAAATGTGAAGCATCATGACATCAGGCAAATTAAGTTATTGATAGAGTGTGGAAAAGTGATCTCTCAGCTATCCTTTGACACCATTTTCATTGCTCAGTAACGTTGTTTGACAGAGTTATGAGTGTTTAAAGTTATTGCACACAGTTGTCAAATGAAATCAAAATTCACATTCAAAGTTTTACATTATATCTCCTTAGCAACAGGTCCTTCATATTTAAAAGTATTTTTACCTAGTTTTCGAGTTTATGTCTATGTTTTGATATGTTTATATGATGCAGCGATGCTTAAAGAATGGGCTGGGGCACAACTCCAAAATTCAACCATATGACCCCCCCTCCTCCCGCCTTTCTGGCCCATTGGCTCAAAACTGCCCTGTGTACCTTGTGAACACATATGTGAGTCACATATTGCCACTGCTCTCTCATAACAACATAACAAGAGGCATGCCTAATTACTGATGCCTCATGCCACTCCTGAACATAAGATCTATAACATAAAGTCATAAAAACTATAATGTGTCAATAGAATTGTGTATGAATTCAATAGAACCATAATGGCTTAACGCATCAAATAGCTTGCTATGAACAAGTTAATCTCCATGTCTCTTAAGGGCTGAAAATGATGTACCGACCTTGTAAATGTTTTTTTGTTTCTGCTAGTTCGGCTCAGGCTTGATTTATTGAGTTAATAGTGAAAAGAAGATATTGAAAAGTAACTAAATAATCAATATATTTAAAAAAAAAACAAAAAATGTAAAAAAAAAAAAAAATTAACTGATCATAACACTAAAGTGGCATATTCTAGTGCTGAAAACTGGGTCACATATACAATAACAGGATTTTCTATGTTGTCAATTATGCAAAGATATAGTTCCTGAACTAATGTCAAGTTACCTGTCTTAGATGTTGAAGTCACTCTGGCCATGTTGGGGGTGATCTTTGGTACTGTTTTTTTCTCTGATTCTACTTTTTTTGACAAATTGGTCAAACTCCGACTGCGCTGTTTGATGCCTGCATCTTGATCTTTGTTCAAAGATCTCTGGTTCGAAGGATTCCTCCTTGGTACTTGCCCAACTGGCCTGGCAAACACTGCTGACTTTGACTGAGCCAGTGATCTCTTTGCTGGTGCAGTTTTTCCATTACCTTGTGACTGGCTCCCATGTTTTAAATCCGTTGCAGCATCTGAGACATCTATATTAAAAGCATGTGGAGGTAATGTACCTGTTGACATTGATCTTCTTAATTTTGCTTTACGTTTTCCTTCAGGAGTGTTGGAGATGATTTTCTCCACAGGAGGTAGCAGTTCATCTGGCTCAGCCGTGAAGCACTCTCTCTCCATCACTTGAAAGATTTCTCTGTGATCAATTCCTTTTTCAATAAATTCACTTGTTTTCTGCAAAACACACTTCTCCAGATCATCTTCATTCAATGCTGCTGTATTACCAAGAAGAATCTGTTGGTCATATGATTCAGTTCTACTCTGTCCTGTTGAAGATTTCTGACATTTAAAATTTTCAAAATTCAAGATGGCAGCATTGTCTTCTGCTTGTTCTTTGAAGTCTGCCACATCATCTGTTTCAGGATTGGCTGTTTTACAACAGATTTCTCCACAATCAAGTTTCTGATCTTCCTCTAGGTCTACATTCAAAGTGTCACTGAGTGCATCGTAATATCTCTCACTCATAGTGTCATAGTACTTCTCATCCTCACTGTCATAGGCTGGAATAGCATTGACCTCTTCTCCTTCTTTGACATGAAACAAATCTTGGTTTTCAGTTAAGGAGCTTACCTTGTCCCCTGCTGTCTCACTCACAGAAATGGTTTGTCTATCAATGGCTTCATGTGTATCACTAGCAGTTGCTTCATGTCCTTTTCCTCTATTAGTATTACCCTCACTCTTTCCAGCGTTTTCAGCACTCCTCTCCAGAGAATCCAAAGACTGATTGGTTTCCAGAGAATCTCTTGTGACATCGTTCGCAGAGGAGTCATTCTCTGAATGAACATCATCATAGGCCACCAGTCTGGGTGACATTGCACAAATTGCTGTTATTGGGTGGTCACTGTCTCTGATACTTTGCAGATCTTCCATTTCGCTCAGTCCCTCTTTGTTAGGTGTAGCAATGACAGTGGGCTCTTTCTCAAAGGTGTCTGACTTTGTTCTATTATGTGTGGTTTCTAAACTGTCTGAACTTGCATCTGATGACTTTGCCTCAGTTATATCAGGTTTGGCCTCTTTTGCCTCAGTGATTTCATCTTTGTCTTGTTTTTCGACCTCTTTCTCTTTCAAAGTATTAGAGACCTCATCCTCCTCTGAAAATTCCAGTCGTTTCTTGTTTATAGCAGCCAGATCAATGACTTTTGGACTCCGGACAACGTGAGTGGATCTCCGTGACATCTGTGGGTCAGGACTGTTGGGAAGGCGGGTAGGAGTTTGAAACTGCTGTGGACTAACAGCCAGCTGCTCAAAGTATGTTTCAGTGATGGATTTGATTACATCTGTTGTTTCTTTGACAACCAAATACATTTTGCCATCTACCTCATGGTATTGCTCTTCCACTTTGACAACAATATTCTCCTGAGATTCTGTATCATCCTCCTGGATAAAGGCTTTTGAGGGCTGATCTGAATCTGTAAACAACCTCTTCCTGTTGTTCATAGCCTGGAGAAGAGCATCAGATGGCCTAGATTTGGTCACAGTCAAAGTTCCACGTCTTGAATGTTCCAGCCCTGTTGCAGGACTAGTGGGTAAGTTACTTGGGGACATGGGATGAAATCGCTGAGGAGACATTGATCTTTCAGCAGCTTTCATAGCTCTCTCATAATGGCTCATTCTCAATGTTGAGGTAGATACTGAGTTGCATTTTTCAGTGGTGACCTTTTCAGTGTCTTCAGTTTTAATAATTATTTCTTTAGATGACACTACAGCCCTGTCTTGGTCAGATACCTGGGCAACTTGTTTCAACTTAGAATCATCATTCTGTATGTGATTAGTGGTTACTCTAACATTATCTGCACTAGCCTGACTCTCAAGTTCAGGCAAGAGATGCTCAGATCCCAGCACTTGCTCCTTCATTTCACAAGTATCTGAGACTTCAATATCTGGGAAGAGCTTCCCTCTTCTAACCATGGATGCATCTCGCTGAGAATTGTTCTGAGAGCCATCAGCATCTTTATCCTCAAATAGATCATCAAAAAACTTCCCACTGGTTTCACTGGACGATTCAGAACATTTGCGCTTCACTATGGTAGCAGTGTTACCTTCTGGACTGCCAGTGGATTTACGTTTGACAACAGTCCCCGTGTCCAGTGATCTGCACTTTATGACTGTTCCAATGTCCATAGTGTCTTGTTCTTTCATGGGTGTGTGCAAGTCAAGCTTATCATCTGCCTGCTGACAAGCTGACCCAACTTTGCCAGGAATTTCAACTTCGATCAATGGCTGACATTTTGGCTTTAGTCCTGGCACTCCGTTAGAATAGAGGGAGTTTTTCTCATTAGTCACTTTGTCTTTTGTTCCCTTACAAATGGCCTTCACTGGGGCCAATCTTGTGGGTGATCTTTTACTGGCTCCTCGTTTAACCTCTGCAGACTTGTTTTTCATGACAAATGTTCCTCGCCTGGGACTTGGCACACCTGGGCGACCTATGGAATGCCTTTTTCCTGGGGGCGACCGTCGTTTCTTCAAAGCCAGAGCCTTGGCTTGATTTGACTTGTTGGCCAGTGATTCTTTGTCCTTTTTCACAGCCCGTGCAGCAATGGCAATTTTTCTCTCTTCCTCCTTCTGGAACTGGGCGGTAATGGATCTGCGTTTCTTTGGAATCTTTGCACTTGGACCTTTCTTGGGAGTTCCTTTATCCCCCAAAATTGTAAATGCTGCAGGCGGTGGAGTATTGTGGAGGGAGGACCTAACATTCTCCAAATGACTGAGCATAATATTGTGTGGAATGGAATTGTTCAGGACAGTGGATGGACTGAATCCATGGGGTGTGCTAGTATTTTGGCTGCCATTTTTGCCCCCTTCACCGACCATGTTTTTCATGTCTTCCAGGAATGAATGAGGACTAACCATTCCTTGACCTTGGGAGATAAGACTTGAGTTGATACTGGCATTCCCATCGCAAGCAGAGATGCTGTCATTTCTGGCAACCATCTTCATCTGTGATATTAAGGTTAATGATTCATCCAGTAGAGTTCTGGGAGAAACTGGGCTTGTTCTGGACGTATTCACTCTCTCATACATCTTTGGTGATGTCCAACCTGATCCTCTCTTTATTTCCACCTTGTTCAAATCTGCATCATTCTTTCTTTCTGCTGAACAATATTTGGTCCTCTCTGCTGGAATTTCCTGACTGTTCACAATGCAGCCAGATCCAACCAAGTGTGTCACATTTTGCCTGATGACCTGTGTTTCATCGTTTTTCACTGTCTGAAAAGTAACTGATTCTAAAGTGCAAGTTGGCTCATGTTTGTCAGGTGCTACAGTATGCCGGTCTTCTGAACAAACTGCCTCAATTCTCTTAACCTCACTGTTGATCTTTTGATCGATGGGTGGTTGAGGTATCACTGACTCTTTGGAGCTCTTGTCATATTTCTGATCCTCTATCATGTTTTCAGATCTAATTTTTGACTCAGCTCCTTTGTCAGACTTTGCTAAGCCACTGACAGTTGTTTCATTAGGATGAAAATATGAGTCAACAGTGATTCCATTCTCATTTCCTTCACTAAGAGGAATGGGGCTCATGTTCAACGTAGGATTTGTGATGTCTGAGATATTTCTCCACTGCCGCCTATTCTTGTGGTTGCCTGGTAACATCTCTGGCTTCCCTGCAATTGTGGTTGACTCTAGAGGTGGGGGCGATCTCAAGGTCTCTTCTTCTGCCTTCTTCACCACCTCATCTTTTTTCTGGTTGCTGGTGTTCAATTTGGTCATATCCTCACTTTTTGAACTCTTTGGATTGAGCTTGATAATGTTGCCCTCTTGAATTTTGGCTGTTTCATTGTTAGTATTTTGGCTCCCACTATTCTCTTTATCCTCTTCCTGATGCTGCAAAGTAAACTCATTCATCAATTCTCTCATTTCCTGGCTGCGTCGAGGACTATAGCTTGTTTTGATACTTGTCAGGGCAGGAGTCTGTAGAACACTGGCTGGCTGTCGCACACGTGGGCCAAGATGGTGTTTCCTCTGTTCAAATAAAAACTCAATGCATGAGGTTATTTCATACAACAACAATATCATACCAACAACCTACAAATCAGTATCATTTCATTGTGATTCAATTTAAAGGGGGTACAGACTCTGTAAATGAGGGTTTGGGACCAGGCTATCAAAATTTTGGTTTTGCTGTCTCTAGACACTTTGTAGTTTGAAACCAGGAAAATAATGGCTGGTGCCAGTGACAGAAACATCCACTTTTTACCTTAAAACAGCACCACCAAGAGATTGTAAGGAAATATTATGAAAATTCAATATGTATGTTTTCTTCACTTTTTATCCCAGGCTTTCTTTTATTCCTGAACCAACTGACCAAATTTTAAATAGATTCTGTATTCTCCACAGCATATTATTCAATAACAAGCATCACTTTTTATGAATTTCATTTACATTTTCAAAGGAAAATTAGATATTTGGTAGTAAATTGAGAAAAGTATAGATCTAGATTCATCAACACTATTTCATAAATTTATACCACACATTGTATGATATATGTTCTAACAAAAATGAAATGCCATTTTTTATAGAGCTTTGTTATTCATATTCATTATGCAAAATTTCGAACGATTGCATTCAGCATTCTACCAGCATTACGTTTTTGAAAATCGTTTATTGATAAGTTTCAAGACACAAAATCCAAAATTACAACAATGTCATGGCAACTGAACACAAAACAAAAAAATTTTCCACCCTTTTCCTCTAATTTGGACATGTTGAATCTGAATTTGAAGCATAAAGAGCCCTTAGTCCAAGCTTTCCAAAATAATCACTCTCAGAAACCACACTCCTAGCTTAATTATAAAGCTATTTAGGCAAAAAGATCTGAGCATGACTATATGTGTACATGTGATATACATATGAAGACTCCAGTGGAAAAACCAGATAAGTCACATTTTTGTAAAAAAATTAGTTACTGCCCCAAAGTTATAAAGCACACCCCTAGAATTTGTAAACCAGAACAATAATTTGGAAAAACCAGATCATTTCGTCTAAAAAGAAATTTTTACAAGGGTATACAGTGAAAAACTATTAATTTCTTAACTTTAATTTCTGATCTTCTCCTTTTGTAGAAATTGTGACTTATCTGGTTTTTCCACTAAGTCTTTATATGTATCTCTCTGAAAATGTGTGCAAAATAAGATATGCACATATCACTTTGAGTATAAATTTTGTTCAAATTTCAGTGCATCTTTGATAAAGACAGCACAAGGAATCTCTGGCTCATACTTACTGCTTTTCGTGGAGGTTTCGGTTTTTCTGCAGTGCCAAAAAGAAAAGCTTGCAGTCTGTAAATTTCATTTATGTGGAACTGAATCATCTCCCTGAAACCTCCATCTTCTTCCGGTGTCCATCTCACCTCCAAGCTAAATACATCCTCCGGACCCACAATGAATCTGCAGTCAAGAATGCATTTAAAGCATTTTAAAGAGTATTGTGATTACTGTAAATTAAATGCCAATTGTATTGCTATCTATTAGAATTTCCCCAAACTTGATTCAAAGATTATTTGATTAAATTCAGGCAATGCTTCTTTTCTCATAAAAAAAATTTAAATATTGTCATAGTTTGTGAGGGAGAAGCACAGAAAAAGCATCCTCTAAATTCCAGACACATCTACATTCGGACATGACATAAATATTAGATTAAATATGTACAGTGGAATCCGTTTAAAGTCAAGCTCTCAGGACTGAGAAAAAGAGTTGACTCTAAGCAAGGTTGACTTTATCCTCTTTCAGTGGATACAATCTCTAGTAGGCGCAAGGGGTAAAAATATGTGTTGAATATTTTTTGAGTTATGCCCATTACAGACATTCTGATCACGGAGCTGACGATAATACATTGACTGGTCACAGCGAGTGCATACTTGATCTTCTTCATATGGTTATCTTGGTATTATTACGTGATCTAAAGACGTGACTTAAATTAAATCAAGCACAGTGCCTGTCTACACTGTTTTTAAGTGTGAGTGTCAACAAGTAGGGTGTGGAGAGCTGAGTGGGAGTAGGTGTTGGTGTATCCTTGCTAGTGTGTGGCAAGTGAAGAGGGCCAATCATGGAACTGTGTGTCAGTGGCAAGGTGGTCAGTGATCAGTTGTATTGACTATCCAGTCTCACAAACAAGAGAACGGCGAGGAGTGCAAGTGTGAAACTGCTGTGTGGGTGTGTGTTTGTGTAATCCTTGCCAACACAAGACAGGTAAAAAGAGCCAAGCATCTTCTCAATCTCTGATTTTTTTCTCTTTGTCTTCACAATTATGGCTGACAGTCAGCCAGCGTGGGCCATTGACTTTTAAGTGGGTTCGGCCTCTGAAGATGTTGGCATTATCTGAGACAAGACTAACTGAAATATTGGGGTGAAAAAAAAACAGAAGTGTAGGAGCAGGTTGATTTTAATTTAACAGAGTTTACTTCTCACAGGTTCCACTGTATCTTAAATAATGACATAGCACTAAAAAAGGTAAAAAAATAATACACATAAATTTAAAATGATTGTGAAATTACACACATGCAATAAAATGTTAAACACACTCAAATGGTGTGGCTGATTACCTGGTGTGATCAACCATAAACTTCTTTTTGAAAGGAAATCTTTCGATAATGACTTCTTGCTCATAGTCATGTGGATTGCGAATCAATAAGGTGCGCAGCTTGGTTCGACCCACAAGTGTTTTTCCAAATCCAAGTCGAGGTGGATTGGTAAAATGAGTCAGGGTCAAAGTCTCAACTGTATCCAGACTGCGACGTTTTGGTGCATCTTTTTTCACCTCAGGGTTTGGCATCTGTGGTGGATCTAAAGTTGTCAGAGGGGGAGCATCAAACCATGATCTCCTTGATTTACGCCTTGGTGTGCCAGGGCCTTCAGGTGGATGATTGGATGCTGCCATTTCAAGGTCTCATGAAGATTGTCAGTCTTACAAAGACCTTCACAAAGTCTCAGATATCTCCAGCATTAGATGCTCTGTGGGACAATGAAACAGATCTAGATTGTTTTGTAATATATGAAGCTCTTTTTACTTTCGACACACAGAAAGCCTACATTTTATTTTATGTTTAGGGCTAGATCTTGATCTAGATAAGCCTACAGTACAGACAACAATAATATCAGATTTTTATATTGAGCAGAGAAATAAAAGTTAAATCTTTGTCTGGACTTCTGATAGATCTAATAAAATCCTTTGGCATTCAGATTTTGAATCAAGATCTAGATCTAGATCTAGTCTAGATCTTCTGTTGACTAACACCAACATATCTTAGATTCTAGATCTTACAATCTAGATGAGTAGATCTAGATCTAGTCTAGAAGGCATATCTACGGCAATGGTAGATCTAGATCTATCAGACTTAATCTAGCCTAGGTCTAGAGATATCTAGATTTGGGCTAGATCTTATCTACATTTAAATCTTAATAAAATGACCATGATTATGAAATTAGAGTCTAGAGTCTAGATCTAGTCTAGATTTTTAATCTAGATCTAGACTCTAGTTCTACAGGCCTGCTTCATTGATCTGGTCATTTTGACTGTGGTGTACTGTAAGGGCCTAAATCTCAGTAGATCTAGATCTAGAGTCTCTAGATAGATTTAAAATCTAGATCTATCTACATTAGATTCTAGTCTAGTTTTGTACATCTCCTTCACCGTGATCACAATAGATCTAGATCTAGATAGATCTAAAACCAAGACCATTCCATTTAGATCTAGATCTAGAGCTAGAGCTAGATCTAGATCTAGAATCTAGATCTAGATTCTAGAGCTCTAGACTACTCTAGAGTTAGATCTAGATCTAGATTTCTACATCCTAGATCTATAGTCTAGATATTCTAGATATCGATCTCGACTCCATCTTTAGCCACTTTAGGCCTACTCTAGTCTAGATCTAGGCTCTCCCTCTTTTTTGCGGTCCCAAGGAATCGATACTCCTTTAAGCAGCTCCGAAGTAAAAATCGATATTTTT